>CAUYON010038597.1:0-44148 GCA_963573935.1 Arctocebus calabarensis
CCTTCAACCAAGATATGATAATAAGAGTTTATTTCCCAAAGATAAGCCCCTGAATTTCTACAGATAGAAATTCTGCTATGTCATATGTTCTCTTTTATAGATGTATCATGGAATTTCTAGCCATTTGAAGAGTACCAGTTCATAGCGTAATAGTAAAAACATTAACCCAATGGAGTCAGTACCGCTAATAGTAATAAAATATACTCACTTATTACAATAATATTTATAAGATTTATTTAAAATTCTTGTCATAGAGTTTGGTCTTGAAATAAACTTCTCTACTGGGCAGTTCAGTGAATGCCCAGTTCATGTTTACCTAAAAACCATCATTATAACCAACACACACACACACACACACACACACACACACACACACACACACACCTTCAACTCTTGGGAGCCAGTCACTCAGTGCACTCTCTGCCGCTGGAGAAATAAAGAAGCGCCTCTGGGGATCTCTTGCTCCCCTTTCCCCTGTAGACTCAGGTTTGCTTGGCTGCATTTGCTCAGTCTCTATCTGGGAAACCTTCTGTCAGTGGCTTCTGGGTCCCTTTTTGGTTTGGGGCCTTCAGAGCAAGAACCAAATGGGGATTGGTAGCCACCTCTGACTCCTTCTGCTGGAGAAGCTTCCCAGTTTCCTTGTCCACCTTTAGGCAGGGCCTGAGGGAGGCCAGTGCCATCTCTAGTTAATTTTCAACTCTTGATTTTATGAATATGATTTTTTTCAATGGTAAGAGTTATTTCTGGAATATATATTATAGAAATAACACATTTTCTTTAACAACATTTTTTTTGACACAGTTCTGTTCTGTTGCTGCTTTGACTAGATTGAATTGGTATGGTCAGAGCTCACTGCAGCCTCCAACTCTGGGCTCTGCCTCAGCCTCCCAAGTTGCTGAGACTATAGGTGTGTACCACTACGCCTGGCTAATTTTTCTATATTTAGTAGAAATGGGGTCTCACTCTTGCACAGACTAGTCTCTAACTCCTGGCCTCAAGGATTCCTTGTGCATTAGTCTCCCAAGTGTTAGGATTACCAGGGTGAGCCACCAATCCCCACTTAACCACTGGCTGTTTTTATTTTTCTTATTCTGAACACTTCTGGTTTTCTTTTTCTTCTCTCTTTTAAATTTCAGAATATTATAAGGGTACATACATTTAAATCATTCATTTTTAACTTTGACTTCTTTGCTTCAAAAGTCATGTGCAAAAAGCTTTATTTATCTGGTCCTTTTTGGTACATCTCATCACTGTCCCCTCAATCACAGATTTTAAAAGAGAAGTTATCTTAAAAGTAAAGATGCAGACTTGTACAATATTTGTGCAATATTTCAATAGCCTCTGAAATGCTATCCAGCTCACTGAAATAGTACAGATAGTCAAAATTTCTTTATCATTTTTCAGAGACTTAGAATTTCTGGAAACACGTTTCATTCATGAGCTCATGAGGAAAATCTGGCGAACTTTATAAATATCCATTTTACACTTGGGGTGAGAAAGCACAAGAAAATGAAATTATTTACCTAACATCAAAGAAATTAAAATGTGAACTCAAATCACTATTCACTTCAGTTAATGACATGACTTCATAATGCAGTTAAAATTCAATTAATGTGGTTGGTGTTAGGATGTCCGTCTTTATTCATAAAATAATGCTAGTCATTTTGACACCATAAATTAAACCATATCCTTTTAGTTCAAAGAGGCAAATATGTAATGCTGGTAATCAAACAATTTTTATTACGAAGGCACAGTTATTTTCAATGAAACAAATCTAGGTTGATGCTCAAATTGTATAATTGCTAAATCTTGTCTGTGTCTTTGAAAAAATGAATCCTGTAATTTGGAGGGGGATACCCTTAAGAGAAAAAGATAATAAAACTAAGATCCCGCAAGATGATTCTTGTCCTTAATACTGGAGTGTTTTCTTGTTGTTTTTGTCAATGATTTTATTTAGTTAAAAGTATCGATAACTTAGAAGACTGTTCTGGCCTAATTCTTAAAAAACAAAACAAAACAAAAAACCCCACGAACTTCTTCTAGCCTTCAAGTCCTAGTGCTTTAGTGCCAAGCACCTGCTAGAGCAGGAGTAAGCTTATGCCACAAGGTCTGACGAGTTCCCCATTTACCAAGGTCACAAGGGAGGCTTGGGTGTGTGGAGATTGTTATTATTATTATTCCATCTGAACGCCTTTCTTCTAGAGAACAGGAGCTCTTGTTCTGAACCGTTAACAGCTCCTCTGGGGTTAAAGCAGCCAGCCTTAGATAGAGGTGTCAATTTCTGGTGAGTGACTGGCAGCTGATCTGACCTCAGACCACGGGTCCGTGGCGGATACTGTGCTTTGCAGAAAGGGTCCGTATATTTGCGAGGAAGCAGTATACGCTAACACTCTACAGTTGTTTTGTTGTTGCTACTGACTAGGTCCATGGAGGGAAGCCCATCCCTGAGGCGCATGACGGTGATGCGGGAGAAGGGCCGGCGCCAGGCGGTCCGGGGCCCGGCGTTCATGTTCAACGACCGGGGCACCAGCCTCACGGCCGAGGAGGAGCGCTTCCTTGACGCCGCCGAGTACGGCAACATCCCTGTGGTGCGCAAGATGCTGGAGGAGTCCAAGACGCTGAACGTCAACTGCGTGGACTACATGGGCCAGAACGCGTTGCAGCTGGCCGTGGGTAACGAGCACCTGGAGGTGACGGAGCTCCTGCTCAAGAAGGAGAACCTGGCACGCATCGGCGACGCCCTACTGCTGGCCATCAGCAAGGGCTACGTGCGCATCGTGGAGGCCATCCTCAACCACCCGGGCTTCGCGGCCAGCAAGCGCCTGACGCTGAGCCCCTGCGAGCAGGAGCTGCAGGACGATGACTTCTACGCGTACGACGAGGACGGCACGCGCTTCTCCCCCGACATCACCCCCATCATCCTGGCGGCGCACTGCCAGAAGTACGAAGTGGTGCACATGCTGCTGCTGAAGGGCGCCAGGATTGAGCGGCCGCACGACTACTTCTGCAAGTGCGGGGACTGCACCGAGAAGCAGAGGCACGACTCCTTCAGCCATTCGCGCTCGAGGATCAACGCCTACAAGGGGCTGGCCAGTCCGGCGTACCTGTCTTTGTCCAGCGAGGACCCGGTGCTCACAGCCCTGGAGCTCAGCAACGAGCTGGCCAAACTGGCCAATATAGAGAAGGAGTTCAAGGTAAGCGGTGCGCTCCACGCTGGCTGCTTGCCCCCACCCACTTCGCAGCTGCGCCGCCTGGTCCCTTCTGTAATTTGCTCCCCAGAATAGCTTTGTGTAGTGGTTTTAAAATCTCAGGGAATTGGGAGCATTGTCCACAGCTGATCTGGTGGGATTCCCCTCCCCCCCCTTTCAATGATGGTGCTGTGATAAATTCACTTTGGGAGTATGTGTACTGTATTCTGGATCGGAGAGCTGTAATTATGGTGCAGCTCTATGGTCTGGGTAAGCATTAAATAAAACTCAAGACTTCTTTCCCCTTTTATTACAGGGAGGGACTGATGTGATGTTCGCACCTTCTCATTCTTCTTCCTGTCTGTGGATAGCTGTATGGTGGCACCTAACATATTAGGTTTTTGGTTTACTTGCTTATTAACCAAGGCGGTGCACCATTCCTGGAGCCACTGAAACACCAGGTCCATGGGCGGAGATGACGGACCAAGTTCCTATTCCGTCTCTCTGTAGTAGTATTTGTCCACTGTTCATTGGCCGAAGCATTTGTATATCCCTTTAGAATGAAAGAGCAAAAGGCCAATATAAAATACTATTAAAATAACTTCACTAAGGTGACAAAAATGCCTCCTCTTGAATTCCACAAATATATATTTAGCATGGCAAGCGACAGATGTCAGGTCAACTCAGAAAAAGAAGGACAGCTAAGATGTTTGCTTTAATGGACATTATTTTTTCTCAAAATAAGTGTATTTTTTTATGGACATCATCTCCCATCAAGCAGTATTATTTATTTTTACAAAAATTATGTATTAATGACAGACCATTTTTAAAAAATCAATTGCTACATCCTCCTGTGCATTTTGAATAGTTCTAGCTACTAAATCTGAAACAAAAGATTATTTTGTAGTTTTGGCAAAATCATTCAGACTTTTTTTGGCAGGTTCTTATTTCCCATAGTCTGCCTAAGAATATGATTGTAGACACCAATTTCTTGAGTTATTTTACAGATGCTAAGTTACTCTTTTTAGCCTAGTTTTGTGTTGTCAGATCACAGAATGATTATTCTGTCTTTCACATCTTAATATGGTTTTCATACTAGAGTGAGATTCACACAAATTCAAATAGCAATATAATTCAGAGTAAAGAAAATCTTACCATAAGTTTGCAAGAAAACAGTGGGAAAGTGGTTCTCCCCCCACCCTTTCATACCCAGCAAATTCCTTACATCATTAACCCTTACCTTGTCCTGGTGGAGATCTAGCCAGAGTATAATTTTATTTCTTGATCCATTAATTATTTTCTGTTATAAAAACTATACATATTCCTGGTAAAAAAAATTTGTAAAATATGAGAAAACACAAAAAGCAAGATAAATATCGCTGTATTTCTTCTCTCTTTGAATAGATTCATTATGTGTTATTTGAAAAGATTTATTTCCTTGGACCCAAAATGAGCTTTCTTAAAGATAGAGTTCAAATAAAGCAAGTAGAAAACTTCAAATTCTGTTTAAAGAGAGTAGAAAAGGGTTTGGGTAAAATACCTCTAAATATAAGTTCATTATTTTCAGACAATAATAAAAATATAATTCTAAATTTGTTTGCCACTATTGCAAGTATCACATATACCTTGTTTTTATATATTTTGCTTGATATATCTTGAAAGTCTGCAAAAGAGATTCTGTAAAAGGGAATATTTTCCAAGATTATGTTTTAATAATTCACTAAAGATGGTGATGTTTTCAATTCTATCCAGAGAAGTCATCTCAGGGAAGCAGTGGTAAGAGAATTTGTTATTCATAGTTTTCCCATGAAACTGGCTAAATCCATATTGGTAGTGCTTAGAATCTCCATTACTCTGACTTAAAGACTCACCTCTGATAACCTTTCAAAGGTGGGAAAATATCACAAGAGGCAAAAAGAGGCAAGAACACAAATGGGTTTTAGAGGACATCTACAAAGCTGCCAAATATCTAAGGATATGCAAAAATCATCGAGATCTCCCAGTTCCTTTTCCTGGATTATGTGGAAAGCACTTGTGTAGCATAACTCCCAGAGCCAAAATTAGAACAGTTCTTCGGTCTCTAAGGACTACAAGTCTCTCTCCCCTAACTGCAGGTGCCCCCCCATTTTACCCATCCTTATTATTTCTTTCTTATCTGCCATCCTTTCACCCCTTTGCTCTCTTATCACATGCTCCTGTCCTTCTGTCAGGGCTTTAAACAGACAGTGAATATAGTGCTTTCATAGCACTGACCCAGAGACTCTGAGCTCTGAAAGGGCAGAGGAAGAGAAGCTCATTTCTGAGGCAAGCAGGTAACCTAAGGTGCCCTGTTCCATGATGGTTGCTATATTCTTTCCATGGGGCTTCGGGCTCAAAGGACTAGCCTTGAAATGAAAAAATAGATAATGTGCTCCCTAGGAAAAAAGAGGTGATTTTTTTCCCTTTTTCCCTTTCAGATACTTATACCTATTTTATCTTATCGATGCCCTGTAATATGTACTTTATCCCAGAAACGGCCCTCATTTAGGTGCTCCAGAGGAGATTCTCATCCGTGCCGTTTCTAAAGTTTCTCAAAGAACACAGTAGGCTTGGGGCCAAAACCATATGAAGGTCATGTCCCCAAGAGGTCAAACATTCTAGGATATGGATTTAGATAAATTAATGGAGGACAGCTCAATGACAGGTTATTAAAGAAATATTCTGGATGTGCAAATGCTGTCTGAAGCTATTCTGAGAAACTGAATATTGGACAGGATGGTCTCTAGGTTTAATCCTCCAAATGTCAGTGGCAAGGAAGACAGTCATTTATTAAGCCGTGAGAACACAAATTGAAATTTCCTACTTCTGACTGAGTCAATCAAGCATTTTTTTAAACCAAAAAAAAAAAATAGCCATTTTACTTCCCTGTGCTTCAGTTTCCTCTCCTTAAAGTAGAAAAACAGTTCCGATTTATAGCACTCTAAAGCTATAGAGAAGAAAATGGATATAATCCAAAAGTAAGATTGCATTTTATAGCAAAAGATACAATAAGAGTCATCTGTTTATACAGACCTTTCGTTTTGCAAATGAGAAGACCAAGGCCAAAGCCAACATGCCATCTGCTAAGCCAAGATTTGAGCATCTTGGTTCTCAGTCCTAGGTATTATATCTAATATAAAGTACCTGGTAATACTGAAGCATTTCTGTAGTATTTAATAGTACACCACACACGTTCTCAGCTATTAATCTCACAGTACAAATATTAGGTAGGATTATTCTCATCAGAGAGGTTAGGTGAATTCCATAAGATCGCACAGCTGATAAGTGGTAAGATCCTGAGCTCAGGCTGTCTGGCTTCAGAGTTCATGCTTTTAACTACTCCAGTATCTTGCGTCTTTTATTATTAGGTAAAGAGCCTAATAGAACAATGAATCTTAATTTTTCTCTTAAAGATAAAAATGATTACATGGTAATTAAATCGTACACATTAAAAGGAGTGTGCAAGAACACATTGTTAGGTTGTGACGAAACACTCACTGTTCTTCCTCTGGCTTGAGAAGATCCTCAGGGTTTTGAATTCTTTCTCATAACAGGTGCTACTCCTAAGCTATTGGTAGGTCCATCTAATAGCTTTGTGGAGGGCCATGGTAATGGATAGTAACACGATAACCATTAAGCAAAACTAAATCAGGAGATTATTAGAAAATGTAGACCATACAAATGGTCTAAGCTATAAAGTAACCTGAGGCAGAACTTTGTGGTGGAACTAACAGACAGTGCCCACTTTAGACAGATAGTTGCTTTTGCAACTGAGGAGAAGTTATCTTTTGCTGGAGCTTTTCATTTTTCCCTGTGAGCTCTGCATACATTTTTAAAAAATGGTATCAGTATCCAATGATTGTAATAAAATAACTTGCCATTGTCTCTAGCTCTGCTTATTTTCTGCACTTGGATAACAGACTTCTTCCAGTGGGGAATGTCTAAACTGTTATGAAAACAAAGTGTTGCCCTTGCAACTTGTATGATTACCAATTTTTCATTTCCTGACTGATCTTTCAGTGGATGTGAAAATAACACACAGCTTTCTTTAAAACTAGGCAGCCTACAGATTATAATTTGTAAAGGTAACAAATCATTCGTTAAGTGTTACTGAAGAAGTGGGTACTATGTTTCCTTCAAAGCATAGAAAGTAGCTTCTTTTATTTCTGATTAATGAAGAAATGGCCATCCCATGTTGTGCCAAATCTTAAAGAACAGTCTGAACTAAAGAATAACGTGAGGAAGTTTCATCTAAAAATTGTATTAAAAGGGGAGCTTTATATGGAAACAGGCATGGATTTAATACTTCTTCTGGATACTATAATAAAATATTTCATTAGTCTTTCAGGAATGGAGGGCAGATGGATATTCAACTGACATTCTGCATAGAAACCAGAGACTGAACATTTTATTAATTTTATCAGTTGCATGGTACCAACTTGAATGGAAACCAAAGATTGAAGTTTTATTCATTTTATCTGTTCCCTTATGAGGGGAAAGGATTAACTGTAACTGTTCTTTATCTGAATCTCTGATATCTGAAATGGAAACTATTCTAGTCTGTGTAGCTTTTAAACCATCTCTCATCTTCATGTTTATTTTAGCTAGTGCTGTGGTTTTTCCTATCAAAGAAAATTAATTATTTAAGGGAAAAAAATTGGAATTCTTCATGTCTGTTTTTAATGTATGATTTTTGGGCTTCCAAAAATGCTTCCACTGTGCTAAGTATTACTTCATTACGTAGATATATACACTGTTTCAGGGCATGTTGAAATGAGGAATTCTGTTTTCCTCATGTACCAAATTAGATTATTATCTGATTAACTTTCCTAATGGGCTAGAATTATTGAAAGTCATAAAAGTGGAATTGGGGTTTCCAAAAGTGAAATTAGTGAAAGTCATGAAAGTGGAATTGGGGCTTCCATCCCATTTTCCCAAGGAATGGTTTTTGACACTTTGGCTGGAACCAATGGGCTAGAATAATAAAACTCCATTCAGAAAGTAACAGGGAAAGCTACCAACTGACTTTCATATACCAGTTCATGGCACTTCTAAATATGCAAATGAAATTAAAGAGTCACAGATTATTTTTAGCAAGGTGTTAGTTCCAGTGGCCTGGAAATCTTTCTCTAAGGTATTGATATTCTGTAACCCTTGAGAATTCAATTGCATATAATCAGACATTTCTCTCCTTATAGCTCCACAGGGCATGATAATATGCCCTTCATACAAACTAGGGGAAAAAAACCCCTCTGTACTGGTGGATACCCATCGACGTCTGTACATTCATTATAAACCACTCATTCTCAGACATTAAAATATATGAGAATCACATGAAATGTGTGTTAAAACAGTTTGTAGGGCCCTCCCTAAGTTTCCAAGGATTCAGGATATCTGGGGTGGGGTCTGAGAGTTTGAATTTCTTTCTTTTTTATTTTTAGAGACAGGGTTTCATTTTGTCACCCAGGCTAGTGGAATGCAGTAGTGGGATCATAGCTCACTGTAACTTCTAACTCCTGGCCTCTAGAAATACTCCTGCCTAGGCCTTCTGAGTAGCTGGGACTACAGGTGTGTGCCACCATGCCCAGCTAATGAAGATTTGCATTTCTAACACATTCTCAGGTGCTGTTGATGCTGCTGGTCTGAGGACTACACTTTGAGAAGCAATGTCTCCAAGAAGGCAAGGGATAGTAAGCTGAACAAGTTATTTTCACTGTCAACCCAAATAACAGAGAGAAGTTTTCCAAAAGCAAATGGTATTTATTTGGGAATAGGACACTATAATGGTACTGTGTGCCATTGTAAACTATGTGTGTGTTGAAGGAGGTAAAGGAAGATAAAAGTTTTCAAAGGAAAAATGAGGAAGATTACATAATGACTTTGAGATAATTATCCCTGGCTATAAGAATTGATAACAAGGGTAGGATCAGTCCGAGGTTAGACAGGTAGTTGCTGGACAAATATCCTTGAAGAAGTATTTTTTATGTAAGGTTGTGATGGCCTGTGTGCAAGACTGCAGTTTTTTTTTCAGAATCTTTTGTGATATTCTTATCAGGCATTCAGGCATGAACACCCTCACTTTGAGGCCTTCCTTGGCTCTTTTTCCAGGGTTTTGTTTTTTGTGTTTTTAACACTCCATTTCAATGATGACACTTTTCATATCACATAATTGATCTTCTGTGTCAAATTGCTGCTTGAAAAAAATTACCATTTAAAAAAATTCCATTTTAGAAATGGTCTTATTTTGGCTTCAAAAGAACTATTATTTGTATTGTTTGATGTTTTGGTCTTTCAGTACTGGCACTTAGCCAGCCTTGCTTAATATAAATCAGTAGCTTATGTGCATACAATTTTTTAAGTACATTAAAAATTTTTTTTAGTTGACCTGTAATTATACATTTATGAGGTACATGTGGATGTTTTAATACATGTACACAATGTGGAATAGTTAAATTAAACTAATTAATACATCTGTCACCTCACTTAATGTTTTCTATAGTGAGACATTCAGAATTTACTCTCTTAACACTTTCAAAATATATATTATTATATTAATAACTACAGTCAGCAGACTGGGCAAGTAGATCTCAAAAACTTATTCCTCCTATCTAACTGAAACTTTGTACCTTTTGACGAGCATCTCCCCATTCCCTTCCCAACCTCTGCCTTGCCCCCATCCTCTGGTAACTTTTTTAGGTTCCACTTAAGTGTCTAAATGAGATCCTGTACATACCATTTTCAAATCTGTCTCATATGGTTGGGCTGGTTGCAGAAGGAAATGTGGCTAAGGGGTTAAGTGGGAACAAATCCAGCCTGCACCTAACTCAATAAACCTTACATCCAGGTAGGAGCTGCAGCTTTCTACCCAGAGAAAGGGACACCTTTTCTAATTCACACAAACTCTTAACACTTTCCGCTGAAAGAGAGTAAATCCTTTGTATTAAACACTAAATCTCTTGTTCTTAGAATGACTATCGGAAACTTTCCATGCAATGCAAAGACTTTGTAGTTGGTGTTCTGGATCTCTGCCGAGACTCGGAAGAGGTAGAAGCCATTCTGAATGGAGATCTGGAATCAGCAGAGCCCCTGGAAGTGCACAGGCATAAAGCTTCATTGAGTCGTGTCAAACTTGCCATTAAGTATGAAGTCAAAAAGGTGAGTGGGCCCATTTTCATCCAGCACCATATTAAAATAAACATGTGATATCAACTATGCTATAATCCCAGGAAAGTTTTTAAAATAAAAGTAGATACTATTGATAATTTTTTTTCTTCATTAGGTGAAGAATCATAGTAAAGTTCCAAGTTAAATGTCTAACTTCTGATCCTTTCCACTTTTACCCATTGTGAGATCTTAGATAAGTTATAAATATTTAAATTTCAGATTCTTCATATAAAAAGAGGACAATATCTTTTACCTATCTCAGAGTTTTAGTGACAGTTAAATAGATTAAAATAGACAAAAGCACTCTGTAAACTATTACAATATAATATATTAATTACAATATAATTAATTAATTACAATATATATTAATTACAATATAATTAATAATGATATTTGTTACTTGTAAATATTTTTTGAGGCACTGTTACATACATTCCTATGTTAGTCCTTGCAGCAAGCCTATGCTACTCTTTATTTTACCTGTAAAAGAGGTAAGGTAAATGATGAGGTTTTCTATTCTACAAGGAAACTGAGATTTGTCAAGTTTACTAACACGTCTAAAGTCACACAGCTATGGAGTTGGTCTCATAGGTGCCAGAAATCAAAATGGTTTTTTACTCAAAATTGCTATGTGTATCCATTTGCTAACATGTATGGGGGTTTTTTAATAATTCATGAAAATTATAGTTAAGATGTTTCACAATAGTAAAAGTCTCAGTTATGTAGAATACAACAGTTTATACATGTTAGATTTTTTTTTTTTACTTTGAGAGGCGCTGATACATCACAAAGAAGTAAGCTATTATTAAGACTAGACCTAGTTTTATGGACTGGTCAATTTATACAAAGCCAAGTCTTGTGTCCTTCCTGTAATGTGGCATGTTCCCAGAGCCTGCCTGCAGGGGTTCATGTCCTGATGTCATCATACATTCCCTGTGCGACTGGGGGCAAGTCACCTAACCATCTAAGCCTCAGTCTGCCCATTAGTAAAGTAAGGACAATAATAGTACCTACTTACTCAGTTGTTTGAGGATTGTGTGAGATAAAGCACGTAATTAGCACAGGTAATGCACAGTGATTGTTTAATAGGTAGTAGCTAGTAACATTTCTACATTATGAAAATTCACACTCAGAAGGATGACTCTTAAGCATCTTCAGTCACCAAAGGAAGTTATCATGTTCTTTGTACTGGTGACTATACCCTCTTTAAGCAAGAAGATTTTAGTAAGTGATGAGAGTATTCACAGAATCCTAAAGAGAGGTAGAGGAACAAGCTTATCTAAGCTGTGCTTCCAGAAATCTCAACCAGGACTAGACCTAGAACTGACCTGGGAGGAAAGTTTCTATGGCCCAAACAGAACAATTCTGCCTCTACTACAGATAGCTGACTCTCCTATATCAGCTGAAAGGAGGTTGTCAGTCATACCTGTTATCACATGACTCCTTCCACTGGTCAAAATGCCTGTAATCAGTAGAACCTCAGCCAGTATTTAAACCCAGCTACAAGTAAAGATGGACAAATCTCTCTCTCTCTCTCTCTCTCTCTCTCCACACACACACCCTACGCTACTAAAATGTAGACAACTTTCACATGTAGTGTTTGCAAGATTTTTGATTGGCCATTAATGACAGATCTTCCCTCTACTTACTAAGAAAGTCGACTGTTAAGGTTCTCAGCAAAGATTAAAATAAAATAACTTTTAGGTCGGGTGAGGTGGCTTGCAGTTAGAACCCTGGGCAGTTGAGGCAGGTGTATCACATGAGCTCAGGCATTAGATATGAGCCTGTGCAAGAGTGAGACCCCATCTTTTTCTAAAAATAGAAAAGCCAGATGGGCATGAGGTAAGCACCTGAAGTCCCAGCTACTTGGGAGGCTGAGGTGAGAGGATCTCTTGGAACAAGGAGTTTGAAGTTGCTGTGAGCTATGATGCCATTGGCACTCTACCAGAGTAACAGACTCTGTCTCAAAATAAATAAATAAATAAATAAGAAAAGGAGAGAAAAAAAATTAAATAACTTTTGAAGGAAATTATCAAGTATAAGATAATTACATTGGCTAGACTTGATTTACTCTCAAAGCATTCTTGCCAGTTGAGGTTTTGCTGTCTTGAGGGAAAAGGATAATTTTAAACAAGATTGATAGTAAATGATTTTTTAGAAAACTGTCTGGACATATATTCACAGATCTTGCAAAATATATCTCTTCCCTTTGACATCTAAAGGAGAGAATTTATTTCAGTTGTCACTGTTTTTTTTTTATCATTGCTTTAAAAGTGTCATAAGAGCCAAGATAGCTCATCTACATTTCTGTTAACCTAACTGTCTTGAAAAAGGAATGTCTTCCTGCATGTTAACTTTAAATAAATTGCTGTGTAGGTTACAATGTATGAAATGTCATTAATAATAAATTTGCTGTCAGTCAACCACTAGAAAACCAAAAAAAAAAAAAAAAGGATTTAAAATTGAAGGGATATTTAGGAGTTTGTGTAGCAGACCACATTAGTTATTTTAAAAAAAATGGAATAGAGTGAAAGATGAAATTTGATTTGCTGAAAATGGGTACAAGAAAATTAACTTTTAGGCAAAAATGCTAATTTTGTCCATTTGAATAATCGATTATTTATCCTGCAAAAAATTTTGAGTTATAATTTTGACTATCTCTATCCTGCTTTGTGATGTGAAGCTGCACATCAATCCTCTTGACTCCAATAGAAAATACAAGATCTCTACCTTCTTCAGAGTGAGCTACACCTATTGCGAGAAAATTCTTACAGAAGGTACTAGAACTTGGTAGACCATTGAATCTGGACACTGGGGCTCTTGAGAAAGCGCAGGAGATTTTCTAAGTTCTTCCTGCCTGCTCGCCTATTTCCTCCAAGGTGGGATTAGGTTTAACTGTAGAAAATTCACCTGAAAAAGAAACTTGTAGCAATCGAAATAGATAATTCATTGCTTTCTGTGTAGGAAGTGTGCAGTAAAAGGCCAGAAATTGAAAGATGCAATGAAAGAATATTAAATACTCTGCAGACTTTGGGTTGCAAACACTGGCCTGCACAGTTCTGAGGCCTGTGCTGTGTGGCCTCCTGTCCTGGTTTGTGCTCAGGCATGAAAGATAAGAGATGATTTTGCACGTGGCAAGTTCAAAAATCCAAAAAACTCATACAATGTTTTTGGTTTATATTTCACAATAGTATGAGCAAATACTTGAATTATTTAGATTTTATTCTCAAGAATATTTTATTTTAAATTATATAAATTTAGGCTCTAACGGTATCATTGAAAACAAAAACAAGTGTTTCTCCCATGTTTTTGCACAGTGGTATTCCCATGAAGATTGTTCTTCTAAAGGCTGATTTCATGAAGAGAACAGTGTAACATGAAATTTTTCTTAAAGTTTAAAATTGATTATTTTCTATGACCTTCCCTGATTGGTGGTTCAGTTTGAAATCTATTAGTCATCTGGCAGGACAAATAGTTTGTAGTGAATGCTATGGTCGCTTCATTTCATTGAAAAAGTGATATTTTCTTCTGTCAAACATCCTCCTTTTCAATCAGAAAGCCTCAAATAAGGGTATTATTTTTGTGATGAGTTCAATTTGCTGGTCCAGTGAAGTTGGGAAATAGCATACAAATTTTATCCAGCTGGCCATGGCTGGTACTGTAACATAAGACTTTTTTTTTTTCTTTTTTTAGGAGGTAAAACAGTTTTAAGGGATAAAGGTGACTACCCTATTTTGAAGTTATTGGAAAAAGCAAAGCTCATCTCTTAGAGGGATTAGCGGTTTTGCCTTCACTTGGTATTATTGCATTGGTTTTACTATCTTTTTAAAAATGCCCCTGTGTACTTGAATTAGGATTTTAAATCACTGAAGGAAAATGTTTGTGTGAATTAAAAGGAATCAACAGAACCCACGAGGTGATATTATCTCAAATAAGAAAAGAATAGAATTAGTAGAATAAGAAATATACCTGTTCAGCTGTATTTTAAAGCATGACTGCAGACACCACAATTTTGGCTAGTATTTAACATACAGTAAGTGTTTTCCCTAGACTATAAAACTTATATCAAGTCAAAGATTAGTTAACCCATGTGTTCCACATGAACACAATTGATTACCATCAAGTATCTGAAGCTATGAGAGCTTTATACAGATGTAATTGATGCCATAAAGCACATTTTCAAATTTAAAGATTAGCTTAAGGACAAAGAGCAGGAAAAAGGAGCTATACTGTAACACTAGCATTTCTGTCCTCAAGAGTTTATCCTAGAAAAGACCAGCATCTTAATCCATGTGTGTTGTTATAACATAATACCTGAGACTGGATATGAACAAAACTTTATTGGGCAGCACCTGTGGCTCAGTGAGTAGGGCTCCGGCTCCATATACTGAGGGTGGCAGGTTCAAACCTGGCCCTGGCCAAACTACAACAAAAAAATAGCCGGGTGTTGTGGCGGGCACCTGTAGTTCTAGCTATTCAAGAGACTGAGGCAAGAGAATTGCCTAACCCCAGGAGTTAGAGGTTGCTGTGAGCTGTGATGCTATGGCACTGTAATGAGGGTAAAAGAGTGAGACTCTGTCTCTAAAAAAAAAAAAAAAAGAACAAAACTTTATTTTCTTAAAGTCCTAGAGAAAGGGAAGTCCAAGATCAAGGCATCAGCGGTTCGGTTTTCTGGTGAGGACTGTATCCTTCAGAGGAGAGAAATGCTATGTCTTCACATGGCAGAAGAGCAAGCTAGCCAAATGCTATGTGAAGAATCTTTGATAAGGGGTCTTTATACCATTAACAAGGGGATAGTCCCTGTAGCCTGAGGACTCTGGAAGGCCCCACCTCTTAATACCATCACATTGATGACACCATTTTGCTCACAAAAAAATGGAATTTGCTCATCAACCCATAAGGACACACACCTACCTGTCTCTTCACTTCATGAGGATTTTGCATCATGCAGAAACCCTTGACCCATAAAAAAGAAAGTGCATGTCTTACTTCTCAAGTGGTAATCTGATTTGATGTCATTACCTGCTCCTCCTCAGTTTTGTCTGACTGCACCTGTCCTAAGACTAGCCTTGCTGCAGTCACCAGGGATACCATTTATTTGCACCCATCCAATTTCCCATTTATGCAGATCCTCCAAGACATTTAGATCAACATTCAAATTAAGACTATTTTACATTCTGATTATGTCTCTTAGCAAGCATTCTGAGTTCAAGTTTCCTGTTACAAGAACTTATTTTGCATTTATTCAGAGCTGCTTACAGTGTGCTTACAATGACTGCTTATTACTTAATGTCAACACTGGTACTCAAATTTTACCTTTTGTACTAAATGCTCAATATAGTACCTGGCTCCTAAGAGGAGCTTCAGACATTTTGACGAGTGAATGAAGGAATGAGATGGACATTAAGGAACTGTGTAGGGAGGGATGACAAAGGAAGGAAATGATTCTGTACAGGGACAGAACTGGAAGTTTGGAAAAGTTCTCAACCTGGATCCAAGAAAGTCAGCACATAGACCTAAGACATCTTCAGCTTTGATTGTATCCACTCATTTTGTAAACATTTCAAATAAGGACTGCACTGGTTTATGACATATTGTTTTCAAACATCAGAGCCTTGGGAAAGTGATTAAACCTTGGTTTGGAGGAAAAATCTAATATATACATAGCAACTAGCAATGACTATTCAGCATCAGGACCTGAGATTTTTTTTAAATTGAATTAAAAGGAATTTCCAAGATAAAATATGTGTCTTAGTTTAGACTGCTGCAACAAAGTACCGTAGACTGGGTGGTTTATAAACAACAGATATTTATTTCTCACAGTTCTGGAGACTGGAAGTCTGAGATTAGGATGGTCAAGTTCTGGTGAAGGCTCTTCTGAGAGACTTCTCATTATATCCTCACAAGGTGAAAAAGAGCTAAAGATTTCTCTGGGGTCTCTTTCAGAGGAGCACTAATTCCATTCAGAAGCGCCCCACTCTCATAACCTAATTAGCTCCCGAAGCCCCACCTCCCAATACTATGATAGTGAGGATTAAGATTTCAACCCACGAATGTTGGAGGAACACAAACATTCACAATATGTTTTTCCACATTAAATCATCAAACAAGAAAAGATAGCATCTTCTTCGTAGTACTTTAACTCCCTCCACATATACGTGCAAGAACATTCTTCCATCTTCTCTGTTGGCTTGCCATTCAATTTAAGGTAGAAAGTTCATCATTTTGATCAAGTTTGGTGACTTGGTGACTTCGTTAGGTTCTTTTGTTATATCATAGAAAATGACTTTAGGATTCTTCAAATACATAAACACTAAAGACTAAAAATTATGAATAACATGACAGAGCAGGTAGTAAAGAAAAAATCTTATCCCTCCCAAACTACCAGTTTCAAATCTAAATATTGCTAATGCCTTCTTACTACCTCTGTTAAGGGGTCGTGAAATTCTTGTGCACAGCGGTGCAGGAGCAGCTGCCAGGGTTGTCATGTGGACTTCCACCTCAGAGGAGTGGTGTTGCATGCTGGGGGCAAGAATGGGAATTAGAAATTGTGTCTCCATTGCCTTCTCTGAGAGATGATTTTTTTTTAAATTAAAATTGCTGATGGAGGGGAATGGAAGGGGTGGTATAAAAAGAATTGCTGATGGGAAAGTGTATGAGTACCTGGAAACTTGCCCATTTCTTTGTAGGTGTGCTTTCGATACATAGCCAAATAAATTGAGGAATTTCCTGGAGTTGCTAAGAATCATTAGGATCATTAACTAGAACTTGACTAAAGAGGACCTCTTTGATAAATGGGAACCTTAACTGTTCTCCTTGGCTCCCAGAATTCCCAAAAACATTTCACAGGGGGTACTTCTTAATGGGTTCACTGTTAACTGTTTATTGTTTTTTGGAAGATAGCAATACCTTGATTTTCATATTGCTAAGAACTTTTAAAAAATATGTTGGCACTCATAATTGATTTT
Source organism: Arctocebus calabarensis (assembly GCA_963573935.1). Lineage (NCBI taxonomy): Eukaryota > Metazoa > Chordata > Mammalia > Primates > Lorisidae > Arctocebus > Arctocebus calabarensis. Next base: position 17,339 of record CAUYON010038597.1, read on the forward strand.
TGAATGACCCTTATTAATTACTGAGCTTGGATGAACTGCATGTGGCCATTTGAAAAAAGCCTGTCTAGCTACAAATAGGCACCTTTTCTGGTGGGGACCTTTAACCTTTACATGGACCTGACTACAGATACCTTCTGTGCCTGAATAACGACAGGGTCTTAAAGAAATCTCAATTCCACTAAATGAGGCAGACAGATGACTTAGCCAAATCAAATGGCTGGGCTGAATAAGTATAATTTGCTCATTTTTCATGATTAGAGCTGTAATTATTAAACAACTGCTGAAGATAAATGTTTGTGTTCTTTTGACCTTTTGATAGAGGAAGCAATAAAAGAGAATAGATTACTGAAATATAATAGGAGGGAAGCAGCCAGTTCCTAAAAACAGTGCAAGTGTGGATCCAGCATAATATCTGCAGGTTTATTGACTTTCTTCTAGATCTTCTGCAGATTTGCAGTAATAGTACATACATACAAATGGAGTACATCGTGTGTATATTTTTCATACATGTCGCATTTTAGGTTTTGCTCCTGAGACTTAACGTATTTCTCTTTTGGCAATAGTCTACAATAAACCAAATAACATTTTTTCTTTTCCATTTTGAACTTACTGTAAGTAAGCTGGAAGACAGCAAGATGGGACACATTTTCACAAAAGAAACCACCTGTCACCCAGATTCTACAGAGGGAAAAATAAAAGGAAGGCAAAAAAAAAAAAAAAATTACTAAAACTTTCCAGTGCTTATATTCTGGAAAAATATCCATTAATATCTTTAGGATGCACATGTATTCAGTAGTTGAACTGTTTATTGACAATGGTATGATAATCTTCTTTTTTCCCTCCCTTTACTTCTCTAACACTCTCTCTCTCTTACTCCCTTCTCCCCTAACAGTTTGTGGCTCACCCCAACTGCCAACAGCAGCTTTTGACAATCTGGTATGAGAACCTCTCAGGCTTGCGAGAACAGACCATAGCTATCAAGTGTCTAGTTGTGCTGGTCGTGGCCTTGGGCCTTCCATTCCTCGCCATCGGCTACTGGATTGCACCTTGCAGCAGGGTACTGGCTTTCTATACCTGTTTTCTATGTAATTGGCATACCATGTGCCTTTGGGATGAAAAAATAAAAAGCTTAATACTTAAGGCTCTTATCATTTTTACTCTAAATGTTAATTGACTCAAGAGCACTGATTCTGCTTTTTAATGACTGGATCAATTCAAATAAAGATGAAAAGGATTTGGTACTAGTGGGATAGATCATATTTGCAGGCATAAAATACTCAGGCTTTTAAGATGAAATCCCCGTAGCAGACAGAGAGGAGAAAAAGCTACTTGAGTGAAATAGCACTAATGCCAATTTTATTGACAGCTTAATAAGTCTAATGTCTACTGGGCTGGCTGTGGATGGAGAGGGGAATAGATAGCCCTACTGCATTAGTACCAAGAAACAGTTAACCTGAGTACTAGAAGAGCAACTCATTTGGACCTGCCAGAAGAATCTAAGGCTGAGTGTGTTGAGCACAGTTGAGAACAGTGGTGTTATCCACAGTCTTCAGGAAAGTGCATCGTGGGTTCCCTCAGCCCTTTGTTTCTTCAGAAGTTTCAAAAAAGTATAGAATTTAAGTTTGGGGATTTTGAACTTTTTTAGATTGTTTATTTAGTTTTGCTTGGATCATTTTTTTAGTAACTTTATTCTCCTCTCAACTTGCAAGTGTGGAATCAATTTGGTTGTGCCTAAGAGATCCCTTAAACAAGACCTGTGATCCTAGCAGAATCTGTATTAGGTTAATAAAGGGCACTGCCAGAGAGAAGGAGCTGCTCTGAAATCCTTTAATCCTGTTTTTATACTTTGAAATCTGGTTTTGTTTAAGTCAGAGGTAGTCTCAGGCAAAATGAGTCAAGGCCATTTATAAATGATCCTGGAAACCTGTCAACTCTCTGGCTCAGCAGTCTTCCTGGCAGAGTCCTACTTAGTAGGCGCCATATACATGCAAGAGCATCCATCTGTGTCACTTCATTGTTGAGTTGCCCATGCAATTTAAGGAAGAAAGTTTGTCATTTTGATTAAGGTTGATGACTTGACTAAGTTCTTTGTTATGTATCATGGAGAACTATTTTAAGATTCTATAAATACATAAACGCTAAAGATTAAAAACGATAAACAATATATGAGGGCATTCAATACAGCAAAAATCATACCTCACCCAAGTAATTTTGCTTTCTGGCAGAAAAACATTGGAAAGTTCAGGTTTAGAAGTGTTTGTCTCTTAGGGCAGCTTACTCAGTGAAAACAAAGTAGTAAGTTCAAAGTACACATTTTGGGGTCTGTTTGTCAAAGTGCAACTAATAGTTTGGTGAGCTCTGCTGAGCAGAAAAGGAAAACATGAGAACTGAACTATTTCTGAGCCCACATTGATGCTTCCTGTATACCACTTATGGTAAAGACAACATGACTAGAATTCTGCATGTACATCCCATTTTAAAGATAGGCATGCTGCTTTTTTTTCATGTTATTTAAAATTTTTAAAGGTTGACCTTTAGGAGAACAGACTTGGCAACTATCAAGAAGTCTGTACATGCTGTGGATATACTCCAATCACGCCCTCCTTCTGGCTGTACAACAGCAAAGTGATGTGTAAAAGTGTTGTTATTTTCCTATGTCTAATATGGAAAATGTGACATTTGTCTATGTGCGTTTGTGTTCAATCCCAGAAATACTTGACATTCTTTGGTCTTTTGTTGACATCAAATTAAGATTCTGAACCTCCAAAATATTTCTTTGAAGTTACAGACCTAAATGTGAATGTCAGTGCTTTTTTAAGGTCATGGGTTGGGTTAAAAAGCAGGTTCTGTGTATGTAGAATAGAGAATTTACTTGATAAATCTCCCACATGTGCCTAATTCTTGGACTATGGAAGCCCTTGGGATAGGAGGAATTGTTTTCAATTTTTATTAGAACATGGCACTCTTTTTTTTGAAACAGAGTCTCACTTAGTTGCCCTTGGTAGAGTGCTGTGGCATCATAGCGCACAGCAACCTCAAACTCTTGGGCTCAAACTATCCTCTTGCCTTAGCCTCCCAAGTAGTTGGGACTACAGGTGCTTGCCACAATGCCAAACTATTTTTAGAGATGGGACCTCACTTTTTCTCAGGCTGGTCTCAAACTCCTGAGCTCAAGCAATCTATCCGCCTCAGCCTCCCAGAGTGCTGGGATTACAGGTGTGAGCCACCACTCCTGGCCTAGAACATGGCGCTTTTAAGGACATTATATTGCAAGGGATTTTTAAGAAGTCACCTTAAAATAATTATAAACTGAAATTTGAAAGTGCTTTTTTACATGATTTTCCAAACTCAGAGATGACTTTAATTAAGTTAACCTACTTAGAGATTTTAATTATTTTGTATCTCCCTTTTCTTGTGGGGGTATTAGCAGATAAAATATCTTGATTATCATGTTTTCTTCTTTTTATTAGCATAGAAGATATAACTTGATTTTGGAATATTTAAAAATGTGAACTAAAATTTACTTCTGTGGTAATAACATTTTTAACCTTCCAAGGGTTTTCAATGTCCTATGTGAGTCTGAAAATTCATCCTAACATTTCAATTACAAAGCAATAAAGAATTAGATGGTAAAAAATTTTAGAGTCTTTTCCTAGACCCTAAAACCTTGACTTTACAGTCTTTCAGGTAAACTTAAGAGCCGGAATCAGTGTAAACCCTGTGATTTCCAGATGTGCATCTGTGTGAATGCAGTCTAACCTGAGATAAATCCTAAGATGCAGAGAAACAATGAATTTTGAAGATGTATGAGATTATTTATGGAGGAAGCATTCCCCTAAAAAGAGTAGTTTTCACAATATAGAAACAAGCAGAATTTTGAGTATTTGCCTTTGATCTAATTTTTTAAAATCCTGTATAATAGTTGTCACAAGCAGGAGCCAGATTTTCTAAAGCAAACTTTCCCCATTTTGTTACAGCTAGGGAAGATTCTGCGAAGCCCTTTTATGAAGTTTGTGGCGCATGCGGCTTCCTTCATCATCTTCCTGGGGCTGCTCGTGTTCAATGCCTCAGACAGGTTTGAAGGCATCACCACGTTGCCCAACATCACTGTTATTGACTATCCCAAACAGATCTTCAGGGTGAAAACCACCCAGTTCACATGGACAGAAATGCTAATTATGGTCTGGGTTCTTGGTAAGCCTTTTAAGTACCCTGATGTCTACCAAAAAATAATTATGTAAATGACTGTCATTTTTTATTAAAAATGTTATTATAATCTTATATGGTGACAACATCACCATTGTAAAATGAGCTAACTAACAAAATAAGTTGGTCACGAGATAATGCTAATGCTTAAATGATATCCCTTAACACTAAATAAATTTTTTTGTGAGTAATTTGAGCCTCATTACAAGCATACCAGGGTTCAGAACTCTAATTATTGAACAGAATGTTCAATACATTCTACAAGTTTTTAAAAGTGACTCACTGGGACAATCAATTATTTAATTGGAATAGCTATAAAATAACCCAGTATCTGTACCTAAACTTAACTGATGACTAAAGAACTTTTATATTGCTTTAGTTCCAAAGATTTTAGGAGAGTTTTCATTTTCGGAGAATTTATTACTTCACCTCACAAGGACATTTTGCAAAGCTTTATTAAATTTGGAGTAACTTGAGAAAAAAGATTTTTCACCATCCTAATAAATAGAAGTTGGAACGAATTTGTCTATTGATCATTAATCCAAAGTGGTTTTATATATATGTTCTTTCATTGATTGGGATTCTTGGTATCTGCTCATTTCCTGAATTAATAGGCTAGCTCTTCCTCCACTTCTTTCACTTCTCTGGCCTCAGCCTGGGTCAAGTAATTATTGTATGAATTTTCCTTTGAGCAATTACATTTCTTTTTAAAATTCCACAGTATTTTCCCTTTGTATCAGGACAATTTGTTAAATTGGAAAGTTTTGTCTTCTTGTCCCAGAATGGCGTTTTCTGCCTTCAGTTTCTTTATGACGTCCTGGAGCCTCCCACTGAAGGGTTGTGTCTTTTTCAAATGATGTTACTTACTTCCTCAGTAGGAAGCAGAAATGAGGAGAGAAGGTAGGGGCATGATACAAGTGTCGTAGATGACTGGGAAACTGTTCTTGTTAAAAACCTTGGGGGCTTAGAATTGGGGGATAATGCATTGTCTGTAATACATACAGCACGAGAACAGAGTAAGGAAACAACGGTCGTCAGTGCAAACAACTGATTCATCTAGGTAGAGGCACAAAAAAAAGACTATGGGGGAACCCTAGCCACCAAACCACAGTGATTTTATAAGGATGGATATTCTTCTATGCTCCAGAAGTCTTATAGGGCAAAAATCTTTTGGCTGGTTTATTTCCAAAGAATGTGTTTCTCCAATTTCCAACTTGGTAAGGTGAATCATTTCCTTAGTAGAAGCTGCTTCTTCCACTTACCTCTGCTCAGGCCTTTGGTAACTAGACAGTCAGTGCTTTGTGATGGCTAGTCCAGTGCTTTATCCTGGGGGCATTTTAGAGATGTAGCCTGGTGGGGCCAGAACGATGGCTTCTCAGTGTAAGCTATAGAACTAACTTGTACTCTCTGTGTTTGTTATGGCAGGAATGATGTGGTCAGAGTGTAAGGAGCTCTGGCTGGAAGGACCCAGGGAGTACATTTTGCAGTTGTGGAATGTGCTTGACTTTGGGATGCTCTCCATCTTCATTGCTGCTTTCACGGCCAGATTCCTAGCTTTCCTACAGGCAACGAAAGCACAACATTATGTAGACAGTTACGTCCAAGGGAGTGACCTCAGTGAAGTTACACTCCCACCAGAGATACAGTATTTCACTTATGGTAAGTTGTTAGCTGCAAGACCCTCTTAGGTTTCAGGAAGGCTATTGGAACCTCATTTTGGAAGGAAATGTGAATTAGAAATATATTTACTGCTGGGCACAGTGGCTCATGCTTGTAATCCTGGCACTCTTCAAGGCGAAGACAGATGGATTGCCTGCGCTCAGGAGTTACAAGCCTGAGCCAGAAAGAGACCCGTTCTCTAAAAATAGCCAGGCATTGTTGTGGTGGGTGCCTATATTCCTAGCTACTTGGGAGGCTGAGGCAAGAGAATCACTTGAGCCCCAGAGTTTGAGGTTGCTGTGAGCTGTGACACCACTACACTCTACCAAGAGCGACAAAGTGAGACTCTATCTCAAAAAAAAAACAAAAAATAAAAATAGCCAGGTGTTATGGTGGGCACCCGTAGCTCTAGCTACTCGGGAGGCTGAGGCAAGAGAATCACTTGAGCCCAGGAGTTTGAGGTTGCTGTGAGCTGTGATGCCACAGTTCTCTACTCAGGGTGACAAGTGAGACTCTTGTCTCAAAAAAAAAACAAAAAAAAAACCGAACATGTAGTATCTTTGCAAAATGGCAAAAAGATCCTCCAGCATTATTTCACGACAGAAATACAACCAGAAATGATCCACCCTAAATTCACCAGACCTTGGTAGGGAGCCAGGTAAAGGAAAAAACACCTTAGGCCCACAGAATCAAGAAGCTACGATTGGTAAATGGCCATTTTGGACTGTGCTGCCCCTTCTTCCAAGATAGTGGTCTGATGTTACACACAGAGAGTTTTCCTAGACCTACAGTTTCTAAAGTGAGAGGAGAAAACTGAAAGTAGATATTCCATCTTCCCATTGGTCTGGGAATCTTAGCAGAAAGCCTACTAAAGTCCCATCCATGTTAACCATTGGGGGTGCCATGAGGGCTGAACTATCTGGGATGAATTTAAAAAAAGAAATAATGGAGCACCGATTGCAGTGACTGGCATGCAGGTTTGGCAGCTACTCTATGCTCCAATCAGCAGGGACACTATGTTGAAGAGGCTGGCCCATGCCATAGCACAGGAGGGGGCACAATCTGCAGTAAGGCTTGAATCCCTGGACAAATCCCAGTTGCTCATGCAGTGCCTTCCCCTAGCCCAGAAACAAATAAAAGGTCAAGATTAAGTTTCAGTGCCCATTTAAGTCTTCCCCAGACTGCAAAACAACAGTAGGGGAGCAATATAGTTCCAAGGCACCATTTAAGTTCCAGTACTCACTATAAGTCTTCCCTGGACCAGGAAATAACAATAGGGCAGAAATTTAGTTCCAGAGCAGGATTTAGGTTTCAGTGTTCACGTAAGTTTTCCCTAGACCAGGAAATAATGGCAGGTCAACAAGTTAGTCCCAGTGTAGTATTTTAGTTCCAGTAATCAAGTATTAAGTACTCTACAGAACTGGAAGAAATAATAGGCAGATATTAAGCACTACTACCAAGTATTAACAGTCTAATACCACCAAAGAACACCTACAAAAACTGGAAGAGGTAGATGTTTCCTAAAATGCACAGGCTTCAAGAAAGAGATACAAGGATTACAAAAGCCCAGGAAGACACAAACCCTTTCCTCCCCTACTAAGACAAAGACACATAGTAACTGGCTAGCCTACCCCCTGAGAATTTTGAGCCAAAAGATCTTAACTTTCTAGGCAAATTCTGTAATTTGCCACCTCCTCTACAGCCCCATATAAAAGGAGTCTCTAACTAACCCCACCTCCCCAGTTACAGACACCATCTTTGCACTGCTCAGGTGGGTCACCCTACCCTTTCACTAAACCTGGCCTGAATATCTCTTCTGTGGCCTCATCTCTGGGCACCTTTACACCTTTCCTAAAGGAAGAAATAAAACTACCTCTATTTTCAGAACATATAATCTTACACATAGATAATCCTCATGAATCTCCCAAAAAGCTATAAAAACTAATAAATGAGTTCAATAGTGTTGCAAAATATAAGATCAATATATACAAGTCAATTACATTTCTATACAGTAGCAATAAGCAACCCAAAAATGAAATGAAGAAAACCATTTTATCTATAGTAGCATCAAGAAATGCTTAGAAATAGGACGGCACCTGTGGCTCAAAGGAGTAGGCCGCTGGCCCCATACACCGGGTTCAAACTCACCCCCAGCCAAAAACCGCAAAAAACAAACAAACAAACAAAAAACCAGAAATGCTTAGAAATAAATATAAAAGGCTTGGCGCCAGTGGTTCAAGCGGTTAAGGCACCAGCCACATATACGAGAGCTGGCAGGTTCGAATCCAGCCTGGGCCGGCCAATGACAGCTGCAACCAAAAAATAGCTGGACATGGTGGCAGGCACCTGTAGTCCCAGCTACTTGTGAGGCAGAGGCAGAATTACTTGAGCCCAGGAGTTAGAGGTTGCTGTGAGCTGTGATGCCACAGCACTCTACCCAGGGCAACAGCTTGAGACTCTGTCTAAAAAAAAAAAAAAAAATATATATATATATATACACACACACACACATATATATCTAAAGAAATATAAAATTTATACTCTGGAAACTATAAAACATTATTGAAAAAACTAAAGACGACAAAAATAAATGGAAAGACATCCAATGTTCATGCATTGGAGAACTTAATATTAAAATGGTAACACAGGTGGTGCCTGTGGCTCAATGGAGTAGGGCATCGGCCCCATAAGCCGCAGGTGGTGGGTTCAAACCCAGCCCTGGCCAAAAACTATAAAAAATAAATAAATAAATAAAATAACATAAAATGGCAACACTACCCAAATTTATCCACTGATTCAAGGCATTACCTATTAGAAACCTGGCTGGATTCTTTGTAGAAACTGATAAGTTGATTTTAAAACTCATGAAATTACAAAGGACCAAGAAAAACCAAAACAACCTTGAAATAGAAGAACAAAATTATAGAACTCACACTTCCCAAGTTCAAAGATTACAAAAAACCTATATTAATCAAGACAGTGTTATACTCATGTAGAATAGACATTTATTATATATCAAATTAGAATCAAGAGTTCATATATCTATGGTCAACTGATTTTTTTTTTTTTTTTGTAGAGACAGAGTCTCACTTTATCGCCCTCGGTAGAACGCCGTAGTGTTCCACAGCTCACAGCAACCTCCAATTCCTGGGCTTAGGCGATTCTCTTGCCTCAGCCTCCGGAGTAGCTGGGACTACAGGCACCCACCACAACACCCGGCTATTTTTCTGTTTTGCAGTTTGGCCAAGGCCAGGTTTGAACCTGCCACCTTGAGTATATGGGACTGGCTCCCTACTCAATGAGCAACAGGCGCCGCCCGTGGTCAACTGATTTTTGATAGGGTGCTAAGGTATTTTAATGGGGGAAAGAATAGCCTTTTCAGCAAATGATGCTAGGATAAGGGACAAACTGAATAGACACACACACACACACACAAAATGAAGGTATAAACCTGTATCACATCATATACAAAAGTTAACTCAACAGCAGCATCTGTGGCTCATCAAGTAGGGTGCCAGCCCTATATACCGAAGGTGGTGGGTTCAAACCCAGCCTTGGCCAAACTGCAAAACAAAAATAGCCGGGCATTGTGGCGGGCGCCTGTAGTCCCAGCTACTCAGGAGGCTGAGGCAAGAGAATCGCCTAATCCCATGAGTTGGAAGTCGCTGTGAGCTGTGGGACCCTATGGCACTCTACTAAAGGCAATAAAGTGAGACTCTGCCTCTATAAAAAAAAAAATAATAATAAAGTTAACTCAAAATTGATCAAAAATGTAATCATAAGAACTAAAACTATAAAACTCTTAGGCAGGTCAGGCATGCGCCTATAATCCTAGCACTCGGGAGGCTGAAGCAGGTAAATCACCTGAGCTCAAGAGTTCCAGGTAAGCCTGAGCAAGAGCAAGACACGACACCTCACCACCACCATCACCACCACCACCACCACCTCTACTAAAAATAGAAAAACCTGCCAGGAGTTGTGGCAGGCACTGTAGTCTCAGCTACTTGGGAGACAGGTAAGAGGATCACTCGAATCCAAGAGTTTGAGGTTACTGTGGGCTATGATGTCATGGCACTCTACCCAGGGTGACAGTGAGACTCTGTCTCACAAAAAAAGAGAAAAAACCTCTATAAAACTCGTAGACAAAATATAAGAGTAAGTTTTCATGATCTTGGGTTACTTCATGAGCTTAATTTCCTTTTATAAGTGTGTGTGTATGTGTGTGTGTGTGTGTGTGTGTATATATATATATTTCTTTTTTTTTTGGCAGTTTTGGCCAGGGTCAGGCTTGAACCTGACACCCCCGGTATATGGGGCCAGTGCTCTACTCCTTGAGCCACAGACGCCGCCCATGAGCTTAATTTTCTTAGCTTTGACAATAAAAAACACAAGTCACAAAAGAAGAAAATTATAAAATTTGATTTCATCAAAATTAAAAACTTTTGTGAATCAAAAAATACCAGCAAGGTTGGGCATGGTAGCTCATGCTTGTAATCCTAGTACTCTGGGAGACTGAGACCAGTGGATTACTTGAGCTCCAGAGTTTGAGACCACCCTGAGGAACAGTGACACACTCCCATTTCTACTAAAAATAGAAAAGCTAGCCAGGCATGTGGCGGACACCTGTAGTCCCAGCTACTTGGGAGGCTAAGGCAAAAGGATCGCTTGAGCTCAAGAGTTTGAGGTTGCTATGACCTATGATGCCACAGCACTCTATCCAGGGTGACTGAATGAAACTCTACCTCAAAAAAAAAAAAAAAACCAAAAGGCTCGGCGCCTGTGGCTCAACGGGCTAAGGCGCCAGCCACGTACACCTGAGCTGGCTGGTTCGAATCCAGTCCCAGGACCCGCCAAACAACAATGACGGCTGCAACCAAAAAATGGCCGGGCGTTGTGGCGGGCACCTGTAGTCCCAGCTACTTGGGAGGCAGAGGCAAGAGACTCGCTTGAGCCCAGGATTTGGAGGTTGCTATGAGCTGTGATGCCATGGCACTCTATCCAGGGTGACAGCTTGAGGCTCTGTCTCAAAAAAAAAAAAAGTTTGGCTCGGTGCCTGTAGCTCAAGCAGCTAGGGCACCAGCCACTTACATCAGATCTGGCAGGTTCGAATCCAGCCCTGCCAAACCACAATGACAACTACAACGACAACTACACCCAAAAAATAACTGGGCATCGTGGCGGGCACTTATAGTCCCACTGTGGTGGGTACCTGTAGTCCCAGCCACTTGGGAGGCTGAGGCAAGAGAATCACTTAAGACCAAGAGTTAGAGGTTGCTGTGAGCTGTGACTCCATGGCACTCTACCCAGGACAACATAGTGACACTCTGTCTCAAAGAAAAAAAAGTTTGAGTGGATGATAGCCAAATTATATTCCACGCAAATTGGAATTTGTCAGGAAGAAGTCACAGATCCCAAATAAAGCCAATCCTCATTTTATCCTCTTTAAAATAAAATGGAATACAGGTAAGAGATTGAGCTTCTCTCTCCTGTTCATCTGCTGCCGCCCTCTGGCACATTATTCACCACAAGCCTTTCATGCCACATAAAACACAACCTAGGAGAGGCCAGGCACGTCAACTCATGAACATATATTTGTATCCATTTTATCGGGGACTAAGGAATCCTCTTTTCATGAAGTAGAATGTGGCATTTTAAAATATCACACATAATTCGTTAAAGCTGTTTTCCTCGCCTTTTCAGTGGTTATTTCTTCTGCTTTGTGTTGCTTGGGTCAGTTGAAACTAGTGCTGAATGTTTTGTCCCCAACAGCAAGGCATGGCAGCAGCCCTCTCTACCTTAGCTGGTTGTTGCCCAGGTCGACCATGCAGGTCAAGTCACATCCCATGGAAACGTGCAGCTTCCTGTGGGAAACACCTCCCATGGCAGCTCCAAGCAGGTGCTCTCCTGAGCTCCCATCCGGAGGCCCGGTGACATCAGGCGCATCTGAGGACCGCTTCCTCCACCCACAGGTCACTCTTACATGCCCAGAACCCTTCCTGAATGATCATTAACACCAGTGACTGAGCTGTTTTCTGTTATCTTTAGCCAGAACCAGGTACAGAGGAAGATTTGCAAAGACATCTATAGGTCCAAGTGGGGGCTGGATTAAAACTATAAAATAGTATGTTTTCCTGATATGTGAATACTTTAATTTGGATCGTCCCAGCAAAGACTAGTATCAATTTATTGGAAGCTGATTGGGCCATATTAACTAGGAAACAATTTGTACATTCGCTTAACAATATACAAGTTGTTCAGCACGAGAAGAAAGTTGACATCTGTTGAGCATTTACCACATGACAGCACGCTGGGCACTCTACATTTAGATGGCATTTAATTTCAGAACAGCCCTCCGAAGTAGGCAGTGTTAAATGCATTCACAGACAACTGTGACTCAGAGGTGTTAGGTAACTCACCCAAGCCCCCACAGGCAGGAAGCACAGTGGATGAGCCAGGTTCTAACCAAGATCTATATGAGGCTGGAGCCCACCCTCTTTCCACTGTACCAGCACGGCCAGAAGCTTTTAAATGTCTGAGTAGATTACACCCAGGGGAACCATACACCCAGGGAAAAACTGTATATAATCATGTGCCAATTAGGTGCCAACTTACTTTTCTTATCAGATAAGTAAAAATTAAAAATTGGTGGTTTGGGACAAATATCCTTGTGAACTCTAGTAGCGAGGAGAAACATGACTAAAGGTCCAATCTGGTTTAAATCAGGCCAGGTGCGGTGGCTCATGCCTATAATCATAGCACTTTAGGAGGCTGAGGGAGGTGGATTGCTTGAGGTCAGGAGTTCAAGACCAGCCTGAGCAAGAGCGGGATCCCATCTCCAGATACTTTTTGTTTTGAGACAGAGTCTCACTCTTTTGCTGGGTAGAATGCCATGGCATTATAGCTCACAGCAACTTCAAACTCTAGGATTCAAGAGATCCTCTTGCCTCAGCCTCCAAGTAGCTGGGACTACAGGTGTCAGCCTCAATGCTCAAAAGTAGAAAAAATATTAGCTGAGCTTTGAGGCTGGCACCTGTAGTCCTACCTACTTGGGAGGCTGAGACAAGAGGATCTCTTGAAGCCCAGAGTTTGAAGTTGCTGTGAGCTATAATGCCGCAGCATTCTACCCAGGCGAAAGAGTGAGACTGTCTAAAAAATATTTGGTGATTTCTCAGTCTTCTAATCCTCCTTTCTTCCTAGCTTCTCAGCAAGATGGCACCTGAATACATGAGTACACATAGGATTGGGTTGTGTGTCCTGAAACTTGACAACCTCCAGATAAGTAGAATTGGGGGCTCGAGCACGATGTCCTAGCTCCCTGGTCTATAGGTCCTTGTCTCTGCTGGGTGCTGTTGTCCTGCTAAGGTCTGCTGTTCTTCTGCTGTACCTGTCTGGTTTTTCTTTAAGCTTCGCCAGAGCCCAGGCTACCTCCAGGCCTCACCTCCATTCTTGTTGGGGGTCTTACAAGAGCTCCTGTGGTGGTCTACCTGCAAATCTCAGGGGGGCTCCAGGCAATCACTCCCGTCAACTACAGTACAATTTGTCTTCTTGCATAGACACAGGCGGCCTTGCATAGACACATAGGCTGATACAGATGGACACACACGTGCCACATCCTCAGTTAGCCCTCGGTCAGGCTTGCTCACCATCACCCTCAGCACTGCCAGTGGATACACAGGCATCCCTGGATGCCTTCAAGGTATCACAGAACCTGGGCGAGACCCTGGAGGCCTGAGCTCTGCCCACCTACGCTGTGCTGTCACTTCACACTGATGTGGCCGCCACCTTCTCCAACAACAGCGTAGAGTATCCAGTCAGTTCTTGGGTCTTCTGCACCCGCTCTTAGGTCTGAGGCCCTAGCAAATGTGAGCCTCAATATTTTATTTTATTTTTTTTTGAGTATTACTTTTTTTATTTATCTTTTTTTTATTTTGTGTTTATTAAATCATAGCTGTGTACATTAATGCAGTCATGGGGTACAATGTGCTGGTTTTATATACAATTTGAAATATTTTCATCGACCTGGTTAACATAGCCTTCATAGTTTTTTCTTAGTTACTGTGTTCAGACATTTATATTCTGCATTTATTGCTGGGGATTCATTGAAGGTACACAGAAGCAGGTTACATTACTTTTATTAGATAAAGACCCTTTTTTTTTATTATTGGGGATTCATTGAGGGTACAAGAAACCAGGGTATACTGATTGCATTTGTTAGGTAAAGTCCCTTTACAATTGTGCCTTGCCCCAAAAAAGTGTGTCACACACAGAAACCCCACCTTCTCCCTCCTTCTCTCTCTCTCTCTCTCTGTTCTCCCCTGCCCCCCCAGCCCCCACTGTGTCATTAATTGTCATTAATTGTGATAAGGGCCTCAATATTTTTTTCTTTGAGACAGAGTCTCCAGCAGTCACCCTGGGTAGAGTGCCATGGTGTCACAGCTCACAGCAACCTCATACTCTTGGGCTCAAGTATTCTCTTGCCTCAGCCTCCCAAGTAGCTGGGACTAGCAGGACCCTGCCACAATGCCTGGCTATTTTTTTGTTGCAGTTGTCATTATTGTTTTAGCTGTCCTGGGCCGGGTTTGAACCCGCCAACCTCAGTGTATGTGGCCAGCGCCCTACTCACTGAGCTACCAGTGCCTCCTGGGCCTCAATATTTTTATACAAGACAAAAATGAACATCAAGGAAAGACCAAAGTGTTGGGGCAGTGGGAATGGGTAACAGCCTCAAACCTGACAACCTGGGGTTGAAAGATTAATGGAAGCGGAGACGGGCAGGGCCTGCCCAATTTGCCTTGACCAGAGAGAGATTAACAAAAGGGGCTGGCAGGTGGGCAGGGACACACATTGCTTATGTGCGACAGCTGCCTTTCTTTCCCACTTAGGTTGTGGTCCTTTTCTTAGTGCAAAGTAAAATAACCACTGCCGTCAATGGGGCCTGCTGTTGTCTGGTCACTGCAGGCCAGCTGGGCCAACACAAGAATGTGCCTTAGTCTAGGGATGTCCTGCACTCCCGCCACAGCCTCCTCCACCTCCTCCCGTGCTCCACCCACTCTCAGAACCCCAGAGAAATGGCCAGTGTACAGGGCACCGCCCACGCTGCCCACTCCCACCCTTTCCCCACCCCCGCATTCCATCCACTCCTAGAAACCCCCAGAGAAGTGGCCAGTGCACAGAGCACACCCCACACTGCCCACTCCCACCCTCAACCCTCCCCACACCAAGCGCCATCCACTCTCAGAACCCCCGGAGAAGTGGTCAGTGCACAGGGCACACCCCACACTGCCCACTCCTGCGCTCGCCCCTCTCCCACTCTATCCACTCTCAGAACCCCTGGAGAAGTGGCCAGTGCACAGGGTACACCCCACGCTGCCCACTCCCACCCTCTCCCCCACAGCTGCAGCATCAGAGGCTGTGCATTACGCTGGGCAGATCTGGAATGGAGCTCTGATTGTTTCTGCCCTGTTTAAGCTAGTTGCCAGGCTTGCCAGATGTCTAACTTCAAATATTTAAACCTTTTTCTGAGAAACAAACTGAAAAATAGCAGATGCATAAATGTCCAGAATTAGAAAATATGTTTTCTTTTAAATGTAACTTCAAAACCTTTTAAAGTAACTATGTGTTCTGGCTCGGCGCCTATGGCTCAACGGGCTAAGGCGCCAGCCACGTACACCTGAGCTGGCAGGTTCGAATCCAGCCCGGGCCGCCAAACAATGAAGGCTGCAACCAAAAGATGTCTGGGCGTTGTGGCAGGCACCTGTAGTCCCAGCTACATGGGAGGCAGAGGCAAGAGACTCACTTGAGCCCAGGAATTGGAGGTTGCTGTGAGCTGTGATGCCACAGTACTCTATCCAGGGTGACAGCTTGGGGCTCTGTCTCAAAAAAAAAAAAAAAAAGTAACTATGTGTTCCCAAGTATTTCCAACCTTCTATGAGTGCCCTACTTTAGTACCCAAATAAAATGGCCCTGGTTATTGTGGAAAGATCAGCTTGGCCTCCTGAGGCTTCCCCTGTATCTCCCACTTGAATTCTCTATCCCCACTCAGTTCTTGGTATTTTTGCCTTACTATCTCCCGGCTTAGAACCAGTGTCTGTCTCCCCTGCACTGGGTTGCTTTGCTTCATTCACCCAAAGCACTACTCACCCTGTAAATGCCAGGTCATGGTGGTCAGCCTGACCCGGGGCTGGGAGAAGGGCGACCCAGGCAGAGGGAGCAACGACTCCCAGCACCCAGAACAGCAGCAGGAGGCCAGTGTGAGATGAGTGTAGGAGAGCCAAGGTGTGATCAGAGGGGTACGGGTCCGGGTTAGGTGACAAGCGGATTCTACAGGACAGCAGGCCAGGGAGACGCTGGGAAGCTAGTGCAGGCTCTGGAGCAGAGGAGCGATATGACCCAACTTAAGTTTTGGGAGGATCATCTGGTTCTTGAGTGGAGAGGAGAATGAAAGAAGCAGAGGTAGAAGCTGGAAGATGAATTTGGAAAGTCAGACAACAACCCAGGTTAGAACTGGGGGCTGGAACCGCTGGCCCAGCTGTGGTGGTGGTGAGGAGACTCTGGATCATGATGTATGTTGAAGTTCTACCAACAGGATTAGCAGATGAGTCCAAGGTGGAGGTAAAAGAATGGGAGGAAACGAGGCTAAAAGCTAGGTTTTGATGTGCACAACCAGAAGAATGGCCTTGTTGTTGACTAAAGTGAGAGTGGAAAGGAACAACACAGGTCAGGAAAGAAAGTCTAGTTCAGGGTCAGCTGTGGGAATTTCTCTGTGCTGTGTCCCTCCAGGGTCCCCGCCGCTGGCCTCTGTGGCCTCCCTTTTCCGTATAGCCTTGTTTCACTACCACCTCTTCCAGGCTTCCAAGATTCCTACTATTTATCGCATGCCAGGAAACAATTTAGTTCTTTCCATATGATAAAAAAGTTGAAGGAAGCAAGTTCTCAGACAAATTGCTAACAAGAAATGTCAAGAATTTCATTTCAAGCTTGCTGCAAGGACACAGACCTCTGAGCATCAGACCAAGGAATTCTTTCTTGGGAGAAACATCTGTGAAGAAGAAAGAAAAGAAAAGCCAAAAGGACGCCCAGAGGAAGAAGAGGACTCGCGGAGGACGCCGGCGATGCTACGAGGAAGAAGATAAACAGAAGGCGGGGCCAGGTGCGGTGGCTCACGCCTGTGATCCCGGCACTCCAGGAGGCCGAGGCGGGTGGAATCCTTGAGTTCAGGAGTTGGAGACCAGCCTGGGCAAGAGTGAGATCCTGTCTCTACTAAAAAAAATAGAAGAACTAGCTGAGCATTGTGGTGGGCGCCTGTAGTCCCAGCTACTTGGGAGTCTGAGGCAAGAGGATCACTTGAGCCCAGGAATCTGCGGTTGCTGTGAGCTATGACACCATGGCACTCTACCCAGGGCAACTGAGTGAGACAAAAAAAAAATTTTTTTTAATGAGGATGGTGGTTAAAATTTTTTCCAGAAGAATTCCTCATCTCAGTAGCATCTATAAGTGTTGATTAGGAATATTAACTACGTCTCAGAAGAGGCTTAGTGCCTTTTCAACCATGGAAGAATAGTTCTGTCTCTTGGGACCATATTCATTCTCATTTGCTTGCTTCCTTTCTATCCAGAACCAAATGAACTCCATCAAGTTTTACATTTTCCAAAAAAGAGATGAATGTCACCCTCAGTACAAGACTCTAGAGTGACAGCCTCTTCTTCATATCCAGCTGGGCCTTTCTCTCCCATGGTGTTATGTTCTAGGTTTCCCCTTCCAGGCTACTGTGGACTTCTGCACCTGTGTCGCAGCCGGCATTCCAGCCCCATCCTGCTTTTTGTGCATTGGCCATGGGCTCTGGAATAGGGGTTGGCCCAAGATAGCAACAAAAGCACCAACAGCTCAGAGAACCAATCTTGCTGATGTCATTTTATTCAAACCTTCTATTAGAGAGCGTTTCTAACATAAGCAAAAAGTAAGACTTGTAAAAAGAACTTCCAAATGCCCATCACCCAGTTTAGCCATTATCGATTTAGGTTGATCATATAGCATCTCTCTCCCCAGCCGCTTCTCTTCCTCTCACATGATGTCTGGGAGGTAAATTTCATTTGTGAATGTTTCACTGTATATCTCTAAAGAATACAGTTGATTTTTTTACATATAAAATCAATACCATTATTACAATTTATAAATTAATAATAATTCATTAGTGTTAAATTGCCAACAAGAATTCAAATTTTTAACTGCCTTATGAATGGTATAATTTTATTTTATAATATCTGTTTTAATAGGGATCAAAAAAGGTTCACATGTTGTTAATTGATTGGTAAATTTTTTGTTTTATTTATTTATTTATGACAGAGTCTCACTATGTCACAGCTCACAGCCACCTCAAACTCTTGGGTTTAAGCCATTCTCTTGCCTCAGCCTCCCAAGTAGCTGGGACTACAGGTGCCCACCACAAAGCCCAGCTATATTTGTTGTTCTTGCAGTTGTCATTGTTTAGCTGGCCTGAACCAGGTTCGATCCTGCAGCCTGGGTGTATGTGGCTGGCCCCATAACCATTGTGCTATGGGCACCGAGCCTGAATTTATTTTTAATTTATTTTTTTTGAGACAGAGTCTTTCTTGGTCACCCACGGTAGAGTGCCATGACGTCTTAGCTCACAGCAACCTCAAACTCTTGGGCTCAAGCGATTCTTTTGCCTCAGTAGCTGGGACTACAGGCTCCCACCACAACACCTGACTGTTTTTAGAGACAGGGTCTCGCTCTTGCTCAGTCTGGTCTTGAACTTGTGAGCTCAGGCAATCCACCCACTTTAGCCTCCCAAGTGCTGGGATTACAGGCGTGAGCCACCGCACCCAGCCTAAGTGCTTTTTTTTAAATAGCTTCCCTTCTCCCACCCCTATCTCTCCCTCTCTCCCCACGCCTCACAATTTGTTGAGGAAACCAGGTGTTTTGGATCCTGCAAAATTGCACATGGCATGGATACTCCTCACTGCCCATCTGTGGTGTAGTTGGCCACATTTTTCCTATAAATTGATAGAGCTAGACACTGCTGGCTTGTTTCAAAATCACATTTGCAGCTTACTTTAGTACTATTTCCATAATGCAATCTTACTATTTCTCAGAAGTGTTGCATATGTCTAATTATCCTGTTTCTTAAATCTTGCGACATTCTCCTAACATAAGGAATATTTGATAGCTTTATTCCCAAAGGGCTAGCTACCTTAAATCAAATAGTAAGAAAAATTATTTTAGAAGAAAGAACTGATGATAATTTTTTGGCACAAAAGTTACATTCACATTGAGAACAAAAATTGTCCTAAACCTTGGCTAGGGGCAGAACTTTCTTATGTGATATAATTCACAGTCTCCTCTGGGAAGTAATTGGCATTGCTGTTAAAATGCTTGAGCACTTTTCTGATAGACCTAAATGAGATTAAGGACTTCTGGGAAGCCAGGGTTATCCACCCAGCCGAATGGCCAACTTAACAATCTTTAACTAGACATTATTTTTTCTTGTATTCAGTTTAATAATGATTCACTGGGGCAGCACCTGTGGCTCAAAGGAGTAGGACACTGGCCCCATATGCCGGAGGTGGCGGGTTCAAATAATGATTCACCATTCACTTTTCCTATAAAATCCATACAGGGAATCTTGAATTGGCACACTGAAAGGTCTCATCCCTGTGGCTAGTTTGAAATAAAGTTTGGACTCAGGTTTCTCATCCATTTATTTAAGAAGTTTTCTTAACAACATTTAGGAAGAAAGACTGCATTTTTTTTTTAACTACTTCATGTGGCTAAGAAATATTATTAACACAGCTTGAGGCTCTGTCTCAAAAAAAAAAAAAGAAATATTATTAAAAAATATAAAATGTGGGTTCTGTGCCCACAGCACAGTGGTTATGGTGCCAACATACACCAAAGGTGGTGGGTTTGAACATGGCCCAGGCCAGCTAAAGAACAATGACAATTCCAACAAAAAATAGCTGGGCATTGTAGCAGGCGCCTGTAGTCCCAGCTCCTTGAGAGGTTGAGGCGAAAGAATCTCTTAAGCCCAAGAGTTGGAGGTGCTGTTGACACCACAGCACTCTACCAAGGGTGATATAGTGAGACTCTGTCTCAAAAAGAAAAGAAAAACATAAAACGTATATGTATAAACTCTCAAATATATGGAAAATTGGTTTATTTGAACACTCTGCACACTAGTTTTTTTTCTTCTTTGAGACAGAGTCTCACTCTATTGTCCCAGGCTAGAGTGTCATAGCATCATAGCTCACAGCAACCTCAAACTCCTAGACTCAAGCCATCCTCTTGCTTTAGCCTCCCTGCTCTGAGCACTTTAACTAATGGGAAGATATTTCTTCTTTAGACAATGTAATTCAAATTTAGCTGCTATTGTAGAGTAGAAGATCTTCTTTCAGATTCTGTCTGTGAACAAATAGTGCCTTAGACATGGACTTCAAATGCTTTCAGTCAACAACGTATCTTGATAAATGGAAACTGGGTTAATATCATGATTTAATTGTTGTGTCAAACACATCATGGATAACCTATGAACTTTAATGATTCCAATAGGTGAAGTCTAAGTTAGTAAGAAGCAAACTTCAGTTCTTCATTTTAAAAAATACATTGAACTTGGGGCGGCTCCTGTGGCTCAAGGAGTAGTGTGCCAGCCCCATATGCCAGAGGTGGCGGGTTCAAACCCAGCCCTGGCCAAAAAAAAAATACATTGAACTCAATGGGAAGTAAAAGGTGAATGCCCTAAAACTTAATCAGAAATCATTAAAAATTAAATAAAAATATTATAAAGGGATAAGTTTTATAAATAAATAAGCAGTTCAGGAAATTATTTTTATCATGTCTATATAATAATTTTGTTGACATTATCTGGAAATTCATAAGTTTGTTTTGTTTTGTTTTGTTTTGTTTTTTGAGACAGAGTCTCACTCTGTCACCCTGGATAGACTGCTGTGGCATCACAACTCACAACAACCTCAAACTCATGGGTTTAATCCATTCTCTTGCCTCAGCCTCCTGAGTAGCTGGAATTACAGGCACCCACCACCACACTCAGCTAGTTTTTCTCTTTTAGTAGAGACAGGGATCTCGATCTTGCTCAGATGAGTCTCGAACTCCTGAGCAAAGGTGATCCACATGCCTCAGCCTCTCAGAGTGCTAGGATTACAGATGTGAGCCCCCGTGCCCACCTCTTTACAGTCTTTTTTGAACAAATGAAGGTGATACAGGCTTGACGCCCATATCACAGTGGTTATGGTGCCAACCAGGCTGGCGGGTTTGAACCGGGCAACAAACAACAACTGCAACAAAAAATCTAAAACAACAACTGCAACAAAAAATAGCCGGGCTTTGCGGCAGGCACCTGTAGTCTCAGCTTCTAGGGAGGCTGAGGCAAGAGAATCACTTAAGCCCAAGAGTTGAAGGGTGCTGTGAGCTGTGACACCATAGCACTCTAATGAGGGTGACGTAGTAAGACTCTGTCTAGAAAAAAAAAAAAAAGGTGATACACATATCGACTAGGCTTGGTGGCTCACGGCTGTAATCCCAGCACTGGGGAGGCCGAGGCTGGTGGATCGCCTGAGCTGACAGGTTCAAGACCAGCTTGAGCCAGAGCAAGACCTCGTCTCTAAAAATAGCTGGGCGTTGTGGCAGGCACCTGTAGTCCCAGCTACTTGGGAGGCTGAGAAAGAGAATCCCTTAAATCCAGGAGTTTGAGGTTGCTGTGAGCTATGATGCCATGGAACTCTACCCAGGGTGACAAAGTAAGACTCTATCTAAAAAAATAAATAAATAAATAAAATAAAAGTGATATATATAGCACTTAGCACAATGTTCAGTAGACATATAAGAAACAGTATATTATTTTCAATGTCTTAAATTATTTAACATATTAAATTAATAATATTTATATGATCCTTCTCTTTTCCAAAGTCAAGAGAGCCACACATGCTCAAGGCCAAGGGTTGTCAAGGAAGAAAGCCTGATGCAACCAAAAGAATTATGTTTGTGTAGTGCTTTATAATCTACAGAAAGTTCTGAAATAATTTACAATGCATAAACTCAGCTAGTGTGCCACCACCCAAAGTGCTCAGTGGGACAGAAATGCACCCAGTTTGGGGAGCCTTTAGAACCTGGTGAGGAGGGATGTGATATCACATCCACACTCCAAGTGGCGGTCTGGCCCTGTGGGTCTGACTGTCAGATACGGCACGCTGAAAGCACATGTAGTGAGAACCGGATGGAGTCTGTCAGGCTGGGCAGACACAGCCGGTCCTGCCTGAACTTCTCCCCGGTTCCCATTCTTCCTGTTTTATAAATTTAGCTCCCACCCTAAAGATACCTATCTAGAATAGTTTAGGTGGATTGATTTAGGAGATTAACTTTTAAATTAGAATGTTGTTAATTGTTTATGAGTCATGGGTTCTGCTGATTACTGTTTTAAGATAAGGGTTAACATGGTCTTCACTTTGAACTTAAATGTGTAAAACTGTAATGATGGAAATGGAAGAACAGAACAGTCTTAGCGAGGTTACTCTCACTGTCCTCCAGAATGCCAGCCTTCTAACCAGTTTGGTGGACTGTCCCCGTTTCTGCATATTGACCAACAGTAACAGGAAGCCAGGCCCTCTTCATCCGGTAACAATGCCCACACTTCAGGCCTTCCCCCACATCCCATAGTGTCATGAGATTTTAAGTAGGTGACCAAGAGGGGGAGTCCCCAGGACATGAAACATCCAGTGCTAAGACCGGGAAGTTCCAGCCGAATCTTGCTAAGAAGACCAAATCCTATAAACCAAGAATGCAAAACACATTAGCCTTCAGAGCCACAGGAAACATGCTGCTTAGCACACAGTCTCCAACTCTCTGGTTTTACACAGTGAGAACCTTCCTTGAAGCTCAGCCTGGCCAGGTGGCCTTTCCAACTCTCAGCTCTGCAAGGAAGGGCATGAGCAGGTTGCAAAGCACTTCTCACTGTGCCCCTCTCCAGGGGTCAGTGTTGGTGTTAATCCCACCCCCAGCCCACCGTGTGGTGTCCTTGTGCTCTCTCTGAGGCTCAGCATGTGTGTCCCAGCACGGACTGGCAACTGCCCAGCTCAGGTTTCCCTCACAGAAACAGATGTCTGCAGGAGGGCTGGCCGCCTTGCCGCGGCTCCTTTGCAGCAGCTGTGACAAGAAACTGTTAATCAGTTAGATGAAAATAGTTCAGATTATATATGAAACCAGCACATTGTACCCCTTGATTGCACTATTGTACATAGCTATGATTTAATAATAAAGACAATTAAAAAAAAAGAAAGAAACTGTATCATAGTATAAAGGTCTCTCCTTTAGAGAACTCCAAAAACAACATTTGGCAAAGAATTAAAGAATTGTATGCATAAAAAATAGTAACATGAAAAAAAAAATAGTAACATGCTTTGCTTTCAATGCTACGTTTCATATTAGTTTGAGAGCCGATATCTGGAGTTTAGAGTATATTACTCTGCCCCTGTGCAGCTGGTGTATATGGAGTTTACTGAATTATCTCCAGAAGAAATGCTGAGTCACTGTGAAACTGCACAAGCTTAGGTGACTCTAAGGTGAACCTCTTGCCACTCAACTCAGCAATATCTCAGTTTCCCATCCAGGAAGTCATTTTCTATCTCTCAACATCAGAAAGCCCTGTTTTCAAATTCTCTACACGGAGTGTGTGTGTGTGTGTGTGTGTGTGAGAGAGAGAGAGAGAGAAAGAGAGAGAGAGACTGTGTGTGTGTGTTGAGATGGGAAAGGAAGGGAAAATCTTCCTAGATACTCCCAATAAGTACTAGACAAGTCTCATTAAAAAAACAGAAGAGGGGCTCGGCGCCTGTGGCTCAGCAGGCTAAGGCGCCAGCCACGTACACCTGAGCTGGCGGGTTCGAAAACAGCCCGGGCCCGCCAAACAACAATGACGGCTGCAACCAAAATATGGCCGGGCATTGTGGCAAGCGTCTGTGGTCCCAGCTACTTGGGAGGCGGAGGCAGGAGACTCGCTTGAGCCCAGGAATTGGAGGTTGCTGTGAGCTGTGATGCCACAGCACTCTATCCAGGGTGACAGCTTGAGGCTCTGTCTCAAAAAAAAAAAAAAATAGAAACAATTAGGACTCTATGCCAAAGATATAATTCTTCAATTCTTCTGGCATCTTCTCAGATGAAATTCCCAGAGAGGACTTTCCTGACCACTCAGGTGAAGTAACAAACTCCCCTTTCTCATCCCACCTCAGATAGAGAAACCCGACTCTCGATCACTTTCAGCTTAGTTAATAGTCAGCAATGGCTTATCAAAGGCTGCCCAGGCAGCAGAAGGTGCCAAGTAACTCATGCACATTGTACGTTCATATCCTCGCTCAGCACTAGAAGATGCATATTTCCATACTATAGATAGGGAAACGAATTTTAGAGAGGTTGAGTCTTTCCCAAGTCACAAAGCAAACCAGACACTCGATCACCAACCAACACCAATGAACTGGGCATCTACAATATGGAAGGCATTTTGCTGGCTGAGAATATGGAACTGGCCACACGTCATCTCTGCTCTGCAGGAGTTTCCAATCTAGTGAAAAGGAAAAGCCAAGATAAAGCTCACCATGATGGAGGATAAGAGAAAAGAACTGTAAAAATTCAAAAGAGGGAAGAATCACTGCCTAATAGAGACTTCACAGACAAGCTGTGACTTGGACAGACCACAAAGAGCAGTAGCATCGTGAGGGACATTCCAAGCAGGGAAGTGTTTGCTTTTAGAAATGCATTGGCTTGGTTCACAGACATGTCGTACATTCAACAAGCTCTTGGGTACGGCTAGATTTAAGGGGGAAAAAACATTTAAAAAACCAAATATTTGTATTGCTTTTCAAATATCTTCAAAATCGATCTAACACAAGGGTTAGATGGAGCAGGGAATAATGTATCTCTATAAACTAGAAGTGGGGTGGGTGAGGTACTGCCCGCAGCAACCTTCTTTCTATAATATCAGAGAAACACCCTTGTAAATTCCCAGATTGTCCTGTAGTCAACTGGAGTCACTGAGGATGATTTGTAGATGTGGACATTTCATTTTGTCACAGAATTTTAGGAGGAGTTTTTCCCCAGACAAGCCCCAGTCGATGACATTTATTGTCTCCGTGATTTGACTTCAAAATTGGTTCAGTTTTACAAGTTAAAACGTGAACTTTCCAACTGCCAGCAAAGGCACCTTCTACCCGGGCTCAAAAATCCTAGGGATGTTTTTCTGCCTTTTACATCATTATGACTGGCAAGAAAGATCCCGTGATCAAAAGTTAGCTGACAACTGAGTTCATTGTGTTTACAGCTAAATTATTTAGAGCACTGCACCTCAGCTGGGCTATACTGCCCACCAAAGCAGGTACAAACACTAGTTTGAGATAATGAAGTTGCAAAGTGTTTTTTAAAGAAAACCAAAGACTGACTCAGTGGGTCTCGTGTTGGCTGCACAATGGAATTGTCTGAAAACTTCCCAAATTCTTAGGCTCTTCGGGGGGCAGGACCTAGGTATCTATAATTTTTTAAAGCTCTCCAGGTGATGCCAATGTCAAGCTCAATTTTAAAATTACTCTTTCCATTTTTCCTAGTGGTTTCAACCCTGCGTCTGCGTTAAGCACCTGGAAAGCTTTTACAAAAACTGATGTGTAGCTGACGCCCTTGGAGATACAGATTCCGTTAATTTGAGAGCCGCAAGACAGTATTTAAAAACTCCCCATGGCTCAGCTCCCCTGCTCAGTGGTTAGGGCTCCAGCTACATACACTGAGGCAGGCGGGTTCCAACTCGCCTCAGGCCTGCTAAACAACACCGACAAATGCAACAACCAAAAAAATAGCCGGGCCTTGTGGCGGGCGTCTGTCGTCTCAGCTACTTGGTAGGCTGAGGAAGAGAATTGCTTAAGCCCAAGAGTTTGAAGTTGCTGTGAGCTATGATGCCACGGCACTCTGCCAAGGGCAACACAGTGAAACTCTGTCTCAAAAAAAAAATTAATTAAAAATAAAATAAAATAATTAAATAAATAAGTAAGTAAGTAATAAAAATTCCCCAAGTCATTTAGTGAACATTTGACGAGGAGAAGGTCTTTGTTTCCCAGAATTGTTTGGTTTGGAAATGCCGACCCTTCAGAAAAGTTTTTGTTGTTCAGGCTGTGGGAAAAAGAAATTTTTCGGGAAATTCTTCTCACATTGATACCTCCCTCTCCCCCTCCCGGTTGATGGCTCCTGAGACTAAACCCCCGGCTGGTGGGCACGGCCTGTCACGTGTCAGCCAGAAGACTCAGCGCGCCACAGCTGGGGCTGTCCCCCACTCTCACCAAATCCCTCCACCTCCCGGGAGCAACATCTCCAAAGAGTGGCTCCCTGATTTCCTCCTCTGCACAGACGGGAAGCTTGACATTCCTATTTCCTGGACCAAGACGGAATCACATGGTGGGAATTCCTCCCCTCCATCTCCGCAGTCAGCGTACCCTAACGCTCCGTCTTCCCATGTGGACTCTTGAACACTGTCACTGTCACTTCCTCGTTTCCCTCCTCAGTGCCTTTTGTGTCCCCCGCACACTAACTTTGCTGAGCAGAGACTCTGTAGCCCGTCACTTTCCTATTTAGGAATGTCCCCTGTTTTCCCACACTTCTAAAGGAAGCTTCTTTTCC
Source organism: Arctocebus calabarensis (assembly GCA_963573935.1). Classification (NCBI taxonomy): domain Eukaryota; kingdom Metazoa; phylum Chordata; class Mammalia; order Primates; family Lorisidae; genus Arctocebus; species Arctocebus calabarensis. The sequence continues at coordinate 43,880 of CAUYON010038597.1, forward strand.
TTCTCGACATGTCATGCATCAGTTTCATGCCACTCTTCAAGTCCTATGTCCCCACTGCTCCCTAATGCTCACTGCCCCCTAATCCCTATGGCCCCCTAGTCCCTACTGCTCCCTAGTCCCCACTGCCTCCTAACCCCCACTGTCCCTAACCCCCACTGCCCCTAGTCCCCACTGCCTCCTAACCCCCACTGCCCCCTAATCCCCACCAATCCCCACTGCCCCCAACCCCCACTGTCCCTAACCCCCACTGCCCCCTAACCCCCACTGCC
>CAUYON010038598.1:0-17017 GCA_963573935.1 Arctocebus calabarensis
TTTTCTTTTTTTTTTTTTTTGAGACAGAGCCTCAAGCTGTCACCCTGGATAGAGTGCTGTGGCATCACAGCTCACAGCAACCTCCAATTCCTGGGCTCAAGCGAGTCTCCTGCCTCTGCCCCTCAAGTAGCTGGGACTACAGGCGCCCGCCACAACGCCTGGCCATTTTTTGGTTGCAGCTGTCGTTGTTTGGCGGGCCCGGGATGGATTCGAACCCGCTGGCTCAGGTGTACGTGGCTGGCGCCTTAGCCCGCCGAGCCAACATACTTGAATTTTCATAGTCAAGGTAGTAAGTAGCTGGTTAGCACAAAGATAATTATGTCATGGTACCTCCCTTAAAGGAATAAGTTGTCTAGTTGAAACTGGCTAATATAGTTCAATATCATGAAAGCAGTTATAGAAAGATAATTAGGATACTTAGAAAATACCTGAAGGTGAGATGGTTTTCATATAAAGGAGTTGGGCATAGGTAGCCCTGTAAGATGTATTTCGTTTTTGTTTTTGAGACAGAGTCTCACTGTGTTGCCCTTGGTAGAGTGTTGTGGCATCACAACTCACAGCAACATCAAACTCTTGGGCTTAAGTGATTCTCTTGCCTCAGCCTCCCAAGTAGATGGGACTACAGGCGCCTGCCACTACACCCTTCTATTTTTTTGTCATAGTTGCCATTTAGCAGGCCCAGGCTGAGTTAGAACCCACCGGCCAACCACGCACATTGTACTGAGGGTGACAGAATGAGACTGCCTCAATAAAAACAAAAAAACCTCTCGAAATAATGGATTTGCCTCACCTTTCAGAGTAATGTTTTTTTGTTTGTTTTTTGTAGAGACAGAGTCTCACTTTATCGCCCTCAGTAGAGTCCTGTGGCATCACACAGCTCACAGCAACCTCCAACTCCTGGGCTTAGGTGATTCTCTTGCCTCAGCCTTCTGAGTAGCTGGGACTACAGGTGCCTGCCACAACACCCAGCTATTTTTCTGTTTTGCAGTTCGGCTGAGGCCGGGTTTGAACCCACCACCTTCGGTATGTGGGGCCGACACCCTACTTGATAAGCCACAGGCGCCGCGAACTCTTGGGCTTAAGTGATTCTCTTGCCTCCGCCTCCCAAGTAACTGGGACTACAGGCGCCTGCTACAACGGCCGACCATTTTTTGGTTATAGCCATCATTGTTGTTTGGCGGACCAGACTGGATTCGAACCCAACAGCTCAGGTATACGTGGCTGGCACTTTAGCCTGTTGAGCCACAGGCGCCAAGCCATAATGTTAAAAAATTATGTATGCTAAACTAAACTTCAAAACTCAAATCTTTAGAAATGGATACATTTGCAAAAAGTGGATATTAGACTATGATGGAGTTCAACAAGTAATAGCAATTTGACATAAATTAAGAATGCGACGGCTTGGCGCCTGTGGCTCAACAGGCTAAGGCACCAGCCATGTACACCTGAGCTGGCAGTTCGAATCCAGCCTGGGCCACCAAACAACAATAACAACTGCAACCAAAAAAATGGCCAGGCGTTGTGGTGGGTGCCTATAGTCCCAGCTACTTGGGAGGCGGAGGTAGGAGACTCACTTGAGCCCAGGAATTGGAGGTTGCTGTGAGCTGTGTTGCTACAGCACTCTATTCAGGGAGACAGCTTGAGTCTCTGTCTCAAACAAAAAAAAAAAAAAAATGCAACTGAAATATAAAACTATAGCAAACACCTAGAAATTTAGAGTTGGAAGTTTTATAATTATGAGGAGTTACCACCTTCGATCTATCATCAAAGTTACTTGGAGAGTTCAGGATAATTGGGGTCATTTTTGTCAGGAGGTCTCAGTGATAGTTCAAACTGCTGAAGAACTTAGGCACACTAGTTGATGAGAAAAAGTATGTGCCAAAGTTGTGTATATTAGGCCAGTGATCCCAGATTATCAGCCACTGTATTGATACCTACCATTCTGGAACCCATACTTTTTTGGGGGGCGGGGGGACAGTCTCACTGTATCTGCATGTGTAGAGTATCACAGCTCACAGCAATCTCAAAATCTTAGCCTTAAGTGATTCTCTTGTTTCAGCATTCCAAGTAGCTGGGACTACAGGCACGCACCATAACATCCAGCTATTTTTTGGTTGGAGTTGTCATTGTCTGCCAGGCCCGGACCAGGTTTGAACTTGCCAACCCCTGTGTATATGGCCAGCACCATAGCTGCTGAGCTACAGGTGCTGAGCCTGGAACTCATACTTTTTTTTTTTTTTTTTTTTGAGACAGAGCCTTAAGCTGTCACCCCAGATAGAGTGCTGTTGCATCACAGCTCATAGCAACCTCCAATTCCTGGGCCAAGCGAGTCTCCTGCCTCCGCCACCCAAGTAGCTGGGACTTTAGGCACCCGCCACAATGCCTGGCCATTTTTTGGTTGCAGCCATTATTGTAGTTTGGCGGGCCTGGGCTGGATTCGAACCTGCCAGCTCAGGTGTACATGGCTGGCACCTTAGCCCGTTGAGCCACAGGCGCCTAGCCGGAACCCATACTTTTAAAAAGCTTTTGTGGGTAATGATTGGCTAGGCTTGGAAAACAGGAATTAGACTGAATTGCCCAAAGTTGAAATCTGCACTATCATCTTAATGGCTTCATGCTTTAGCAGATCTAGATAAATATTGGGGGAATGTTTTGTTTTTAAGATAAGGATTACTGGTTTGGTGCCTGTGGCTCAACAGGCTAGGGCACCAGGCACATACACCTGAGCTGGCAGGTTCGAATCCAGCTCTGGCCTGCCAAACAACGATGGCTGCAACCAAAAAAAAAATGGGCGGGTGTTGTGGTGGTCACCTGTGGTCCCAGCTACTTGGGAGGCGGAGGCAGGAGACTCGCTTGAACCCAGGAATTGGAGGTTGCTGTGAGCTATGAGGCCACAGCACTCTACCCAGCATGGCAGCTTGAGGCTCTGTCTCAAAAAAAAAAAAGAAAGATAAGGATTACTTACAAACAAGCAGCCTTAACAGAATCTGACTTTTGTTGCCCTTAGTAGAGTGCTCTGAAGATAAAGCTCAGCAATCTCAGGCTCCTAAGTGATTCTCTTGCCTCAGCGTCCTATGTAGCTGAGACTACAGGAACTCTTCCCAATGCCCGGCTATTTTTTGGTTGCAGTTCTTGTTGTTTAGCTGGCCCAGGCAGGATTCAAACCCCCCAGCCTCAGTGTGTGTGGCTAGCGCTGTAACCACTGTGCTATGGGTGCTGAGCCCGCCCCTGTTTTTTTAAGGAAAGGAATCATGTCCTAATCATCTTTGTACTTTATAGCATTTGGAGCAGTGTGTCCGTTGATTAGGCACTTAATAAATATTTGGCAGTTGGTTTATTTAATGTTTATTTTCTTTTCCTTTTTGAGACAGGATTTTGTTCTATTGCCCAGGCTAGAGTATATTCGTATTATCACAGCTCACTACAATGGAATTCCTGGGCTCAAGTAATCCTGCCTTAGCCTCTTGCTGGTACTGCAGTTTTGCCTATCACCATGCCTGGCTAATTTTTTTTTTTCTTTTTTTTTTTTTTGGTAGAGACAGGTTGTTTCTCCTGGCCTCAAGCAGTTTTCCTGTCTCAGCCTCACAGAGTATTGGGATTATAATTGTGAGCCACCTTGCCTGGTCTCCTTTCTCTTTTAATGACAGTTAATAACTGTAGTCCCACGTGTACTAAGCCCTGTGTAAGAGGCCTTAAAAGTAGAAAAGGTGGCTCTCAATGGCTTTTTCCCTCTCAGAATCCATTTGTAACAATGTCTTTTCCATTCATGTATATCTTTGATTTTGTGGTCTATTTTAATGTTGCTTATTTGCTGTTACAGACCAGAAGGGAAGGATTTCAGCATTCATCGACTTGTCCTGGGGACACACACATCAAATGAACAAAACCACCTTGTGATAGCGAGTGTCCAGCTCCCTAATGATGATGCTCAGTTTGAGGCATCACACTACAACAGTGAAAAAGGAGAATTTGGAGGTTTTGGTTCTGTTACTGGAAAAATTGAAATAGAAATCAAGATCAACCACGAAGGAGAAGTAAACAGGGCCCGTTATATGCCCCAGAACCCTTGCATCATTGCAGCAAAGACTCCTTCCAGTGATGTTCTTGTTTTTGACTATACAAAACATCCTTCTAAACCAGACCTTTCTGGAGAGTGCAACCCAGACTTACGTCTCTGTGAACATCAGAAGGAAGGCTATGGACTTTCTTGGAACCCAAATCTCAGTGGGCACTTACTTAGTGCTTCAGATGATCATACCATCTGCCTGTGGGACATCAGTGCTGTTCCAAAGGAAGGAAAAGTGGTGGATGCAAAGACCATCTTTACAGGACATACAGCCGTAGTTGAAGATGTTTCCTGGCACCTGCTCCATGAGTCTGTGTTTGGGTCAGTTGCTGATGATCAGAAACTTATGATTTGGGATACTCATTCAAACAATACTTCCAAACCAAGCCATTCAGTTGATGCTCACACTGCTGAAGTGAACTGCCTCTCTTTCAATCCTTATAGTGAGTTCATTCTTGCCACAGGATCAGCTGACAAGACTGTTGCCTTGTGGGATCTACGAAATCTGAAGCTTACATTGCATTCCTTTGAATCACATAAGGATGAAATATTCCAGGTTCAGTGGTTGCCTCACAATGAGACTATTTTGGCTTCTAGTGGTACTGATCGCAGACTGAATGTCTGGGACTTAAGTAAAATTGGAGAGGAATAATCCCCAGAAGATGCCGAAGATGGGCCGCCAGAGTTGTTGTTTATTCATGGTGGTCACACTGCCAAGATATCGGATTTCTCATGGAATCCTAACGAACCTTGGGTGATTGTTCTGTATCAGAAGACAATATCATGCAAGTGTGGCAGATGGCAGAGAACATTTATAATGAAGGAAGCGTGGATCCAGAAGGACAAGGGTCCTAGATTTGTCTGCATTTCTTGTTATTTTAGGCTCCCCTTCTTTCCTTCTCAACCCTGAGATTGATTTAACTCTGGTTTTGAGACACACAGACTTTTTTTGGCTATCTCTCTACAATAGATACCACCAACAGTGCTATCAGCCTAAACAGTGGTTGTTTTCTAAATACTAACTGGGGAACTTGATTCAGCAAAGCCACAAACTTACATTCAAATTTTCTTCAGGAATTTTCTAATAACATACCCAGGTCTATAAGTAGCCACAGAAAGGGGACTATTATGTGTGATTATTTTTCTTCTTATGCTGTATCCCCAAGTTTTTCAGACTTATTTAAGTAAAGGCTAGAGTAAGTAAGGAATAGAGCCAAATGATGTAGGTGTCTAAGCCATGAAGTATAAATATTGCTATTGCAAGATTTTGTTTTTATTCAGGAAATAGGGGAGATTCAAGTCATAGATTCCCACTCTAAATAATCTTTACACCTAATCTTCCAGGATGCACATTTGCCTGTATAGACCAGTCTTGGTTTCTTCAGTTAAGTCAAAACTACACGTTCCTCTTTCCTCATATATTTTTTGCTCATTAGCGTATTTCTTGAGCTGTTTTCATATTGTTTCTTTCCTTTCTGTGAAATGGTTTTTTTTTTAAACTTGGGACCACCAAGTTGTAAAGATGTATGTTTTCACCTGACAGTTAATGCCACAGGTATACTGTCAAGTTGAGAAGAATGAACAATAACTTGTATTTGTTTTAATAATTAAATTAATCCTTGATAAAAGTTGCTTTTTTTTTTTTAGGAGTTAGTTCTTTACCACTAGTTTGATGCGATCTCCATTTTGGGTGACCTGTTTTACCAGCAGGCCTGTTACTCTCCATGACTAACTGTGTAAGTGCTTAAAATGGAATAAATTGCTTTTCTACATTAAAAAAAAACATAAAAATCATATCTACACAAAGACATAAATGCAAAAGACAAAACTATAAAGCTTTCAGAACATAATACAGAATAATACTTCATCAGATATTCATAATATCAGAATAATCCATGATCTCAGGATGGGGCAAGATTTCTAAACTAAGCCATAAAATATACTAATAACTAAGGTAGATGTGAATACATTGAAATTAAGAAATAATTTTCACCAAAATACACTGTAAAAAGTGAAATGACAAACCACAGATTGAGAGAAAATATGGGCAAAATATAGTGCTAAAGAGCATATCCAGAATATATAAAGAATTTTTTTTGAGACAGAGTCCAACATACACATAGACTCCTTATGATCACATATACTAGATGAAATAAATTGACAAACATTCAAAAATATTCAAAAGAAAGGAAAACCCCAAGTTTCAGGAAGCAAGAGAGAACCTAAAGCCAGAATGACAAGTTCATAAAATGACCCTGGGAGTAGCCAGGGGAGGCATGACAGGTAGGTCCAGTAGTTCTAGGTCCTGACAGCTAGGGGTGGAGTTTAGATGCTGCCCATTCACAGTCAGGAAACATGGACTCCTGCAGGTAAGGAGTTTAGAATGGAAAGCTCTGCAAAAACTAGTCTCTGGAAGGGCTCCCGTCTCAGTGAAAAGAGAAGTAAAAAACTTAAACCAAAGCTTAACCATCCCAAAGTTCTGAATGGAAAAATATTCTATGAGAAATTTAAAAGTCAAGATTGTAGAATGGATGGATATGGGTCTGAATTTGTCATTTCCACACTGGATGAAATCTCCAAGCTGTGAAATTACCCTAAGAACAGATTTTAGACCAGTGCTACGTTGGGAGTTCTGCCAGACACAAATATAAACATGTCCAAATCTTAAGGATAAATCCAAACATGTCCAAATCTTGAGCTTATACCAAAATGTTTTAAAAATCTTTTTTGAAGACAGGTTCACAAAACTTATAAGCCATACAAGGAAGCAATCTAATCTGCAAAAAAAAGATAGTAGATAAAATAAAAAGGAGGAGTATCTGGGTGGTGCCTGTGGCTCATTGAGTGGGGCACGAGCCCCATATACCGAAGGTGGCAGGTTCAAACCCAGCCTTGGCTGAACTGCAAAAAAAAGGGAGTATCATAATAATTGAATATAACAAAATAATCTTTTAAAGGCTGTAAAAATATATTAATTTTTTTATTTTTTTGAGATAGAGTCCCACTCTGCTGTCCCAGGATAGAGTGCTGTGACATCACAGCTCACAGCAACCTTAAACTCCTGGGTTTACATGATCCTCTTGCCTTAGCCCCTGGAGTAACTGGGCTATATGGCTAGTTTTTCTGTTTTTAGTAAAGATGGGGTCTTGTTCTTGCTCAGTCTAACCTCAATCTTCTAAACTCAGGCAATCTCCACCTACCTCAGCCTCTCAGAGTGCTGAGGTTACAGGTATGAGCTACCTGCCAAATTTCTATAAATTTCACAATGCTGAGATAAACAAATTATAAAAATTATTTAGTAATTATTCCATTTATATAAAGTACGAAAACAAGTGAAACTACACTAAACTTTTTAAAAGATACATACATAGCCAGCTAAAAACAAAAGCAAGAAAATGGTTATCCCAAATGCCAGGATAATGATTATCTCTGTTTCAGAATGAAGGGAATAGAATCATGGGTGGTTCACATAACTTTTATGAAAATGATTTTATTTCTTAACCAAGGGTTAAGAATTAATATGGTTAAAGTTATTCCTTGAACTATACACATATTTAATATACGGGTATGTTATTATGTTATGTTGAATATATTTTATAACATAATGAAATAAAGAATTAAAATTGGAGACTCAGTGCCCATAGCTCAGTGGTTACAGTGCCAGCCATACACACCAGAACTGGCAGGTTTGAACCCAGCCCAGGCCTGCTAAACAACAATGACAACTACAACAACAACAAAAAAAGTAGCTGGGCGTTGTGGCAGGCACCTATAGTCCCAGCTACTTGGGAGGCTGAGACAACAGAATCGCTTAAGTCCAAGAGTTGGAGGTTGCTGTGAGCTGTGATGCCATAGTACTCTACTGAGGGCAACACAGTGAGACTCTGTCTCCAAAAAAAAAAAAAAAAAAGAATTAAAATCAGATACCTCTTATACAACTCAGTGTATACATTAAACTTCACATTTCTTATATACTGTTTTCACATTTTTTACATATTGCCTTTCTGGATTCTGGATTCTTTTCTCCTCTAGGGCAAAGACTATTTTACTAATCTATTTAACTTCTGAGGCTAGCACTAAGCTTAATATTAATAATAATAAAACAATAAAAAGAAAAGATATAGTGGCTCGGCACCTGTGGCTCAATAGGCTAAGGCACCAGCCACGTACACCTGAGCTGGCGGGTTCGAATCCAGCTCGGGCCTGCCAAACAACAATGACTGCTGCAACCAAAAAATGTCCAGGTGTTGTGGCAGGCGCTTGTAGTCCCAGCTCCTTGGGAGGTGGAGGCAGGAGACTCGCTTGAGCCCAGGAATTGGAGGCTGCTGTGAGCTGTGATGCCACAGCACTTTACCCAGGTGACAGCTTGAGACTCTGTCTCAAAAAAAAGAAAGAAAAGATATAGTAAATGAAAAGCAGCAGAATTCACGAGACAATTTTTACTTCCAGGTTCCTCCAGTTTTTCCTAAATAGCTCAAAAGGAGCAAAGTTCACAGCCACATTTCTAATTCAAAACCTTAGTATGGTGGTTTTAGTGTCTTCCAAAATATTCTTGGATTTTGGATACACACTGGAGGTTTCCTAATAGCTTAAAAATATCATGTTAAATGCCTTCAAATTAGCCAGTTGACAACCATTTCACAAGCTGACACAGAATTTTTATGAAATGCCAATAAAAAAGTCTTAAACATAATCTTTGCAAACAAATCATCATGAAGAAAAGTCAAAAGGAAAAAAAAAAAAGTGAGTGAGAGAAAAAGCGAGAGTTCTCAGAGGCCAATGAATTATATAAATGGGTATGTATTTATGGATATATACCTGTAAGAAATTATATTTGCTGATGTTAAACATCAGAATATAGAATTTTACTACTGGAAAGGTGATAAAAATGTACCATTTCCTCCCCTATCCACTTACCCCAGCACAAATTACACTTTCTCTATTCTTCTAAAGCAAACATGGACCACAAAAAGGAAAGAAGTTCACTACAATGATCATATGACTCTCTTGTTTTGTGATTTAAGTATTTGTTGTTAATGTCACATTATAATTTTTAAAATGCAATTCACCTATAATCTCCATAATTCAAACAGTAACCATTTCTATTTTTTCCAAGTTCCTTTATAGATACACATGTAAAGTGTGTCTATTTATGAAATTATAGTTTCTGCATTTTTCTGCATGTTTTACTCTCAAACATATATGTTATTACAGTTTTCATATCTAATGGCTACATAGTTATATTTTGAGCAGATGATTATCATAACTATTGGACATCTAAGTTGTTCTCAAATCATTTCATTGTTTGTAAACAACATGTGTTATGTAATTAAATTAAGACACTATTATTTGTTCAATTGGAGTTTAAGTGTTCCCTATTTCCTTAAATGAGGCAAGACCTCCTGAGTTCCCTTCAGCTCCCACCCCCCACTCTTAATGAACTACAGCTGAAATTTTTCCTTATGCTTATGCTGTTATTTTTGTTATAATAAAAAATATTTTGCAAGACACTATTAGCAGCAGTCACACACATTCTTTGTAGTCTTAATCCTATATTGGTGTTTAACATGAATTAAAATGGAGAGTTAGTGAAATGTTTATTGATGCTTTAGCATGTACTAAGCCAAATAAACACATACAAGATTTTAAAAAGTCATCCCAAAGGTCTCCTGAAAAAATGTAACCATTTAAGGGCTTGAATATTCAATCAACATATCTAAAACTTCCCTGGTGAGCAAATAATAACCATAGTTAACATGAGGAAGAAAGAAGAAGTTGCAATATCGAGAGACAAAAGTTTCTTATTTGAAATGATACAGGAACGGCCAATAACTAATTGCAACCCTGTCCTTGCAGTAAGCTAAGGCAAGAACTTAGAAAAGTGCTATCTCTGCCCCATCTCTAATGTATCCTATGGCCAAGCACCACATAAATTCTCTGGGCAAAGTAAGTAGGACCATGTAATACATGTCTTCTGACCATTCTAGAAGTCACTTGCTGAATCTCACACCTATCTTTCAATATTCTATCTGGTCTAAAAATTATGTGACTCTAACCATGGTAACATGGCTAAGATTACATTTGGCATCAAAAAAAGCCAAAAGCCTGTGGAATTTTGTCTGTAAGAATTATCTTATCTCTAGAATCCAGGGTTGAGGAAAAGAAAGAGGAAGATTCTGTCATATTTCTTATTTTAATGATTACTCTCCAATAATTAATATCTTGCTTTAACAGTCTCCTGGCCTACCAATTGAGATAGTTGGGCAAACACTGAACATCTGGTTTTTAAATCTTGGTATTTAAATATATTTTAAATTTTAAAATAAATAAATTCTAAAATATTAAAATTTATTTAATTATTTAAAATTTTAAAATATATTTAAATACCAAGATTACTTCTTTCTATTTGTCTTATCCAAATAAAGAATATTCATATACTTTCAAAAAAGGGTTGTAAAGATTCACATCAAGCAATAAGTGAACCTGCCAGTTCCACAACAATCTTCCGATACATACAGTGTTACCCATTTTTTCAAAAAAAATAAATTTTTTGAAAAAAATGGGTAACACCATGTTTAGGGAGGTTGTTATGGAACTGGCAGGTTCATATATATCACAAAGTACCAAAGTTGCAGATGCTGGTGTGGATGTTGAGAGAGGGAGACACATCTACACTGTTGGTGGGACTGCAAACTAATACAGCCTCTTTGGAAAGAAGTATGGAGAATCCTCAAAGTTAGATCTCCCATTTGATCCTGCAATCCCACTACTAGGACTCTACCCAGAAGAAAAAAATCATTTTATCTTAAGAACATTTGCACTAGACGGTTAATCATAGCTCAATTCACAAATGCAAAAATGTAGAAACAACCTAAATGTCCGCCAATCCAGGATGGATTAATAAGCTGTAGTATATGTATACCATGGAATACTATTCAGCCATTAAAAACATGGAGACTTTATATCTTTTGCATTAACCTGGACATAGTTGTAATGCATTCTTCTCAATATAAAGTATCACAAGAATGGAGAAGCAAGAATCCAATGTGCTCAATTCTAATATGAAGCCAGTAGATGGTCTAACACATGCCCACATAAGGCAAAAACTCAAATCAATTCAGGAGGGGGAGGGGATGTGTGTATCCGAACTTAATGGGCCAAGGTTAGGGTGTATGGAACATATCTTGGGGGTGGGACACAATTATAAGAGGAGCTTTACTTAACAAAAGCAAACAATGTAACCTCATTTTTTGTACCCTTAATTAACATGAAACAATAAATAATAAATTTAACCTCTGTGAATATTTATTTATGTTCTAACAGGAGATTTAAGAACTACTCACCGTCTGTTGCAGAGTTCAATAATACCTTAAGTTGTTCTTCATTTAAAGGTTTGTCCAGGCTATTCAAAGTAGACGAAAGGTCTTTAATTTCAACTTGCCCATCAGAGACACTATGAACAATATTCCATGCATCTTCTATTCCTATGTGTATACATTGATGACAAAATGTAACTATACAGATAAGCACATAACAATATGACTTGGGGTGGATTTCTTCCCAGTTGGAGATCCTCCCCACCTGCGCCTGGGTGGAATAATGCCATTTTATTTTCTTTTTAATTTCATTTCTATATTTCAGAAAACCTACTTGAATATACTTTGAAACAAGAGTACTACAAAATAGAATATACTTCAAATATTGAATATACAAACTATTACAGTTCAAATTTGAACACTGGTACTTTCCTTTCCCTCTTAAACTTCAACTAAAAAAAAAAAGAAAGAAAATTCCAGATATTAGAGCTACCTGACCAAAATTCATGTTGAGTCTGAACTTCCAAGTTACAGTAGAACTGAAACTGATATGTCTGTCAGGGCTAAGTGAGTGACACAGGCATGTTATAGCAAAAGGCCAGAGCCAACTGTTAATATGTCCACAATTAAGAAACTGACAGACATAAACTACCACATAAAATGTTACATGTAAATTCTATAATAATACTGTGCTAGGTACAAGATTTTTTTAAAAAATTTTTTTAATAAGAAAACAAGCCATTAGCTTATTTTAAGAAAGAAAACTGAAAATTAGTCTAAGGCCTTTGTTTTAAATCTGCTTAAGCTATATGATATATATATTTTAAAAAAAAAAAAAAGTCCCACTAGATCTTTTTTGCTATCCTCTTTCTGAAGCTTTTAGATCCATTCTTCAATTCACATTCTAAAATACCTACATTAGCAGAGTCTTCACATAGCACCAGCTAAGTCAGTACTGTGCAGAACACAGTAATTGCTGGTATACATACAAAATGTAGCAAAAATTGCTATATGTAACAATGAGATCACCCATCCCAACCCCTCCCCCGCTGAAAACTATGTAACCTCTTACAGAATGTTAGTGTTCCAAGTCTTACAGAAAGTTAGTGTGTAACATGATATTGTAGTGAACTGCTTGGTCCTTATTGATGGGTTCAGTTGTTTCCTACTGTAAGAGGCAGTTTTCTGTCAGCATCTCAATATATAGTTCATTTCCCACTGAAACATGGGATAGGTAATTTATTCCCGTAAGTTTGTTTTCTTATATTCATTAAAAATGTTTTGAAGTCTTCTTTGACTCAACTTGATGACATATTATTTAAGTCAGTACTACCACTAACAGTCTGAATTCCACAATGGAGGTGCTATTTTATTTCTCACATGACACTAGTCCTTCTGTTTTCATAGTTACAGGAAGGGCAATAGCTGAAGGTATACTGACAACCACTACATGGATCACTGTCTTATTTCCATCTGCTGGTTTTTCTTCTGCCAGCTGTAAAGTTTTCACATCATGCTCTTGCTTTTTTGCTACTGCTTTTGATTTAACTTCTGACCCTTTTATGACTGCATTGATAACTCAAGGAGGAGTCTGGCCAGATGCCTGTTGAGTAGGTACTGATAGTCTCATCACAAGTGTAACATGGACTATTAAAACAGGGGTTAGTGCTCTCACAGCCCATGGGGTTCCAATAATGTTAATGCTACCTGATCCAGTCAGATTTGACTTTGTCTGCAGTTGACACTGTGCAAGTTGTGTAGCTGGGATGCTAATAATTTTGGCAGGCTGCATGATGATTTTGTCTCCATTTTCAGTAGAGGCTGGCATCACAGTAGGGATTGTCTGAATGACTACCTTTGGAGAGGTCGTTGTTGTTGGATTAGTGCTGGTTATTAATGGTGCACCTGCATTAACTGACTGAACTGCCACAGTTGAAATTTTCTGACCCAGTGATGTCATTACAACAGGTACTTGCCTTGCCACATGAACTGTTCTTGGAGCTGCCATTGCTGATGCAGATGCAATGGTAGTAGGAGACCTGAATGAAGCATCATGACCAGGGAAGTGATATTCACAACTCTAGCTACACTCTTCTCTGCTCTGGAGCAGATGACAGGAGATAAGTTTTTTCCACTACAGAGGTTGCTGCTTTTAGGAGACTTTCTGCAGATAGTGACACTCGTTCTAATGATTTTTCATCAGCAGCTGCTGCTAAATCTTCATTATAGGTTTCACTTTTGACATCATTTATGACAACTATGTTTGGGGGCATATCCTTGAACTGATATACAAGCCTCTGTCCTTCAACCTTTGCAAGAATTCCCCTTTGGCAGTAGTATCTTAAAGCTCGTCCCGTAGTTTCATAGTTCATGTCTGGCTTATTCTTATGCTTTCCCCAAAGCTTAGAGACAGACTTTGAATCCACAAGCTTGAAAATGCCTTTTTCTCTTTGAGTTCACTTAATATACCAAGGACAAGTATTTTTATCCTGAATAGGTCTAAAAGAAACTCCCACAAATAAGTTGTGTTTCCTTTTCCTTCTCTGGGTTTCTTCTCTATACCTAACTCAGGAGACCCATTGGAAATTAGTGATTGCTGGGTCTTTGGTTTTCAGCCAACTTTTTTCTTTTTCATTGGGTCATGGCTATCTGGTAATATAGGAATAGGAGAGGTATCCATTGGTTCAGACTCTTCAGCTGACACCTCCACTCCAGTTTCTGTAATGACATCTGGTCTCATAGCAGCATGGATAAATTCAGGACTTCTTTTTTTTTTTTTTTTTTTTGAGACAGAGCCTCAAGCTGTCACCCTGGATAGAGTGCTGTGGCATCACAGTTCACAGCAACCTCCAATTCCTGGGCTTGAGCAAGTCTCCTGCCTCCGCCTCCCAAGTAGCTAGGACTACAGGCGCCCACCACACCAGGCCATTTTTTGGTTGCAGCGTCATTGTTGTTTGGTGGGCCCGGGCTGGATTTGAACTCGCCAGCTCAGGTGTATGTGGCTGGTGCCTTAGCCCTCTGAGCCACAGGCACCAAGCCATAAATTCAGGACTTCCTGAATCCCTCAAGCACAATGGAGATTCCATATGAAGCAGGGCTTCAGCAGCTTCAATTGTCTTATCTATGCAGTGTGCATTACTGCTAGAACTGATGCTTCCACTGTTTCCACATTCTTGGTCTCAACTTCTTGTTCTTCTGCCACATCTTACATCATATAAGTCTCATCATCATAAACCAGAACCTGGACTGCATAGCCCTGCTCTAATCTGGCACTTGGAACTGGCTCCACAATCACTGCTGGATAGTCAGAAACCTTTTTCACTTTCCCTGACAATGAAGGCTCGTTTGCTGTCCATGGCAAATGTATCTTGTTTTGTAAGCTTTCTTACTCTGTAAGCCTGTCTTTCTCTTCCTCGGTAAACTTTGTTTCAGAAGGAAGGAAAGAAATGGAAAGGAAGGGAAGGGACGAATAATGCCATTTTCATTGCATAAACCAGGCCTCCATTTTCCTTTCATCTCATGCCTCAGAATAATCTTTCATTTTTGGCTCTGTAACCTTTCATTTGGTGCTGAACCTGGGATGGGGAGAAGCCCCTTTGGGAGGCCGAAGTATACCTCATTGGACTCAGCTAAACGGACCCTTCTGGCAAAACTAAAGAAAATGAGAAACCTCTCCAACCCTGCCTAAACTCCATCTACTGGTGAGATGAACATTCTTCTAAGACTCCTTTTCTAAACTTTTTTAACTTCTCTTCCCATCTCTTCTCTTAACTTCTTCTTTCCCTCTCCCTCCATCTCTGGATCTCTTAATTCTTTCTCCATTTTTTTTCTGGCTGGTTTCACATGTAGAGGCCTCACTCCCCTGACCACCCAGTGCCTCATGTTTGGGACGCCCTCTTGTGGGCCTGGGCTCCAGCTGGTTCCCCAGCCTCATACCTCTTGTGCCCTACTGTGGGCCTAGACCCCTCTGGCTGGTTAAGGTCAGGAGCAGAGGCCAGGACCTCTTTTGACCAAAGCCATATGCGGAGAGTCTGGGTAATTTCCTAATGCCAGCCTCGACAAGGCAGGCTCATCGTTAGTCCGTTGCCCTACTGTGCGCTGGACCATTTTCAGTAGTTCCATGAGTCAAGTTCACCACTCCAGTGCTCGCCCAGAGGCCTGAATCACTATTTTTCTGGCTGGTCTGACTTTTTTCTTCCACCTCCTACATTCTCCCTTTAATCTCATATCTTTTCCTACCTCTAGTTTTCAATATGGGTACCGCGCAGTCACAGATTTCCCCTTGTTCACCTCTAAGCTGCCTTTTGACTAATCTCAAGCCCCTAAAGCTCTATCCTGACCTCAAACCAAAACGTCTCATTTTTTTCTGTAATACTGCTTGGCCTATGTACAACCTTGACAATGACTTGCAGTGGCCTCACCATGGCACCTTCGATCTCTTATTTCTCACTGATCTCAATAATTACTGTCAAAAATTAGGCAAATGGTTAGAGATCCATTATATCCAGGCATTTCTCATACTCCAAAACATTCCTTCTCTATATTTGTCTTGCCAACCCTCTCAGATCTTTCTTGCACAAATGAAACCAGTTTCCCCTGATCCATGTGAATCTCCATTATCGTCTTTTGATCCTGTGAACAACTTCCCCCTTCACCTCCCCTGACTCGCCTTCCACTGCAGGATGCAGAGACAGATAAGACAGTAGAAACAAAGAGGGAAAAAATGGTGGAATTTCCCCCAGGGTCCTCAGACCTCCTAGTGAGTTCTCCTTGATCTGGCCTTCAAGGTGTAGCAGTGCCTCTCAGAACTCCAGTATTGGCTTCTGCCATTAAGCAAAACTTGGCTATTTCTTAAAACTCCACAAGGCATTCCCACCAGCAGTGCAGAAGTGTTCCCTTTTCTCCACATCCACACCAACATCTCTGGTTTTGGGATTTTGTGATGTGGGCTAATCTTACAGGAGTTAGATGATATCTCAAAGTAGTTTTGATTTGCATTTCTCTGATGATTAAGGATGATACGTTCTTTTTGGAAAGATGGAGAATAGTTAGAGATCTAAAAATAGACCTGCCATTCGATCCTATAATTCCTTTACTGGGTATATATCCAGAAGACCAAAAATCACATTATAACAAAAATATCTTTACCAGAATGTTTATTGCAGCCCAATTCATAATTGCTAGGTCATGAAAGAAGCCCAAGTGCCCACTGACCCACAAATGGATCAATAAATACCATGGAATATTATGCAGCCTTAAAGAAAGTTGGAGACTTTACCTCTTTCATGTTTACATGGATGGAGCTGGAACATATTCTTCTTAGCAAAGTATCTCAAGAATGGAAGAAAAAGTATCCAATTTACTCAGCCCTACTATGAAACTAACTTATAGCTTTCATATGAAAGCTATAACCCAATTATAGCACAAGAATATGGGGAAAGGGGCAAGGAGGTGGAGGATGGGTGGAGGGAGAGTAATTGGAGGGAGAGTAATGGGTAGAGGGAGAGTAATTGGTGCGACCACACTTACGGTGCATCTTAGAAAGGTACAGGTGAAACTTACTAAATGTAGAATATAAATGTCTTAACACAATAATAAAGAAAATGCCATGAAGGCTACGTTAATCAGCTATGAT
>CAUYON010038600.1:0-12550 GCA_963573935.1 Arctocebus calabarensis
GCACCTGTAGTCCCAGCTACTTGGGAGGCGGAGGCAGGAGACTCGCTTGAGCCCAGGAATTGGAGGTTGCTGTGAGCTGTGATGCCATGGCACTCTATCCAGGGTGACAGCTTGAGGCTCTGTCTCAAAAAAAAAAAAAAATGGCTAGGCCTTGTGGTGGATGCCTGTAGTCCTAGCTACTTGGGAGGCTGAGGCAAGAGAGTTGCTTAAGCCCAGGAGTTAGAGGTTGCTGTGAGCTGTGATGCTACAGCACTCTATCCAGGGTGACAGCATGAGGCTCTGTCTCAAAAAATAAGAAAAAATAGCCAGGCATTGTGGCAGGTGCCTGTAGTCCCAGCTACTGGGGAGGCTGAGGGAGGAGAATCACTTAAGCCCAAGAGTTTGAGGTTGCCGTGAGCTGTGATGCCATGGTACTCTACCCAAGGTGACATAGTGAGACTCTGTCTCAAAAAAAAAAAAGAAAAGAAAGAAGCCAGGAATGGTGGCTCACCCTATAATCCCAGCACACTGGAAGGCTGAGGCAGGAGGATCCCTTGAGTTCTAGATCAGTCTGAGCAAGAGTAAGACTACAAATAGAAAAATTAGCCAGGCATTGTGGCAGGTGCCTATAGTCCCAGCTACTGGGCAGGCTGAGGCAAGAGGATCACTTAAGTCCAGAGTGTGAGGTTGCTGTGAGCTATGATGCTATGGCACTCTACCTAGGGCAACAGAGTAAGACTTTGTCTCAAAAAAAAAAGACAAAAAAAGAGGGTGGCACCTGTGGCTCAGTGAGTAGGGAGCCAGCCCATATACTGACGGTGGCAGGTTCAAACCCAGCCCCAGACGAACTGCAACAAAAACATAGCTGGGCATTGTGGCAGGTGCCTGTAGTCCCAGCTACTGGGGAGGTTGAGGCAAGAGAATCGCCTCAGCCCAAGAGCTGGAGGTTGCTATGAGCTGTGATGTCATGGTACTCTACTGAGGGTGACAAAGTGAGACTCTGTGTCTAAAAACAATCCCAAAAAACAAAAAAACTCAAGATTGCAAGATCAACCTGAAAAATGTCCGCAGAACTTGGCCAACATGAAGGTCAAAGGTGATTTTAGTGGGGCAGTGCCTGTGGCTCAGTCAGTAGGGTGCCAGCCCCATATGCCAGAGGTGGCGGGTTCAATCCCAGCCCCAGCCAAAAACTGCAAAAAACAAACAAACAAAAATAAAAAAAAATAAAGTGATTTTAGTGACAGTATTGCCGTGGTTGGTGCAAGAGAAGCCAGGTTGTAGGCAGTGGAGAAGGGAAGGATGAGGAGGCTCCTCTAAGACACTTGGCCAATGACACAGAGCACAGCATAGTTGATGGCTGAGAAAACTGTTTATTTATTTTGAGACAGATCCTCAAGCTGTCACCCTGGATAGAGGCTGTGGCATCACAGCTCACAGCAACCTCCAATTCCTGGGCTCAAGCGAGTCTCCTGCCTCTGCCTCCCAAGTAGCTGGGACTAGAGGCGCCCACCACAACACCTGGCCATTTTTTGGTTGCAGCCGTCATTGTTGTTTGGTGGGCCTGGGTTGGATTCGAACTCACCAACTCAGGTGTACATGGCTGGCGTCTTAGCCCGTTGAGCCTCAACATACTTATTTGGTGAAGGCAAGAATGTTTGGCGGGCCTGGGTTGGATTCGAACTCATCAACTCAGGTGTACATGGCTGGCGTCTTAGCCCGTTGAGCCTCAACATACTTATTTGGTGAAGGCAAGAATGGATAGAGAGAACAAGAAGGTGAGATAAAGGGAGGGTGATGGATAAAGAGGAATGGGAGGTGCTGAGGTAGGAGGCAGGAAGGGCCCAGAAACCAGGGACAACAGGGTCCTCAAGGCCCAGCTCCACCAGGTGGGGGGCAGGGAGGTAGGGCACTGTACCTGGTTCGTTTGTAGGTGAGGGGAAAGCTGAAGAAGTTATTTTCCCTTGTGAAATACGAGGCAGAACCATCTGCTGAGGGTAAGGTGGGAGGTGCTGGTAAGGGGCTGAGGAAAGGGGTGAAAATTGGGAACAGCCAGGAGGAGGTGGGAGAAGGAAGACGGTGAGAGACCTACAGTGCCGCCTTTTTGTGCCACTGGCAGTGAGGAGAGCCTGCGAGCTGAGGCTCCTCTGTTGTCCTCCCACATTCCTCAGGGGAGAGAACAAGGCTAAAGGACCCCCAGGCAGACCTGGCATCCACATAGTCAGGGAAGGCACCAGGACGACAGTGGGACAGGGACCAGGCGACAATAAAATTCGTGTTAAGTCCTCAGGCAATGGCTCGGCGCCTGTGGCTCAACGGGCTAAGGCGCCAGCCACGTACACCTGAGCTGGCAGGTTCGAATCCAGCCCGGGCCCGCCAAACAACAATGACGGCTGCAACCAAAAATGGCCAGGTGTTGTGGTGGGCGCCTGTAGTCCCAGCTGCTTGGGAGGCGGAGGCAAGAGACTCGCTTGAGCCCAGGAATTAGAGGTTGCTGTGAGCTGTGATGCCACAGTACTCTATCCAGAGTGACAGCTTGAGGCTCTGTCTCAAAAAAAAAAAAAAAAAAGTCCTCAGGCAGTTCAGGGAAGGAGGGAGGGAAGAAAATGGGGGGTCTGAGCAGGAGAGGGAGGAACAAGGGTGACACCCTCAGATGCATATAATCCGGTCCTGGGTAAGGGAGGAAGAGCCCCAGGGAAGACGTGCTGTGATTTGTCTGTCTTCTGAGACCTCTGTAGCGGGCAGGAGATGCAGGCAGTAGTGAAGACTATTGTAAGGAAGGTAGCAACCTGTCAGCTTTCCGGAATGATGGTGGGGACAAGCTGGGGCCAAACTAGACTTGAGGGCTCAAGGCCTGCCTCTGTGTCCTGGGGTGGCAGGAGTGAGGTCAGATGCCACTGAGCCTGGGGAAAGGCTGGTGTATAGGCAGCCTGTGTGGAGGCAGGAATCAGGGTATTTCCCAAGGTCTGTGGCACCATCCCTGCCCTGGACTCTTTGTCCTTCAAAGGGAAACTAATCTCAATCTCTCATCATCCCTCTGAGTTTAGCATCTACCTGGAACTTGATGCTTTTGAGGACTGTTCCATGACAGAAGATTGTTAGGTCAGATGGAAACCAGCCTGGGGGTGGGTTGGTCACTGTAAATGCTGGCTGTGGACAGGGCCTGGACGTCTTCATCCGCAGGCCAGCCCTCACTCTGGCCTAGCTCTCCTGGGGCCCTGGGCTCACCCCTCTCTCTCATCCCTGGAGGAAAGCTCACTTCATCACTCACCTTAAGTTCCTGCCATCTTGGGTCTAGAATACGTAGGCTCCTTACTGTATATATATATATATATGTTTATTTATTTATTTTTAATAAGAGGAAGTAGGCTCCTTACTATTCATTTGAAAAGCCTGAAAGATGTGAGGTTATGAAGCTGGTGCCATCAAAAAAGGCACAGAAGCAGGGAGGTGAAAAGACAAAACCTCAGAATATTTACCTGGCACTTTCCCTACACACACTCACCCATCTGGCACGTATTAGGGATGAAAGGTGACTTGTGTTTGGAAAAGCAAAGGATTTCAGGTTTTAAGCACCTCACCATCAGCTGAACACAAAGTCCCATGATCTGCTTTTCAGGACCACCCACACCCCACCTGCCAGCTGAAAGTCACTCAGATCCTGGGAGGTTGCAAATACATGAGATGCCTGCCCACATTGGCCTAGAGCCACCCGCTTAATTACATTTAAGAGAGTTTCTGTCTTTTCCTTTTTTTTTTTTTAGAGAGAGAGTCTCACTTTATCGCCCTCGGCAGAGTGCCGTGGCTTCACAGCTCACAGCAACCTCCAGCTCCTGGGCTTTGGCGATTCTCTTGCCTCAGCCTCCCGAGTAGCTGGGACTTCAGGCACCCCACACAACGCCCAGCTTTTTTTTGTTGTTGCAGTTCAGCCGGACCAGGTTTGAACCAGCCACCCTCGGTATATGGGGCTGGTGCCCTACTCACTGAGCCACAGGCACCACCCGCCTGTCTGTCTTTTACTTTTACTGTCAGTCTGGGTTAAACATCAGAAAGGAGACAAGTTACACACTTCTCAGAAATTGAAATTTTATAAAAAGGCATTTTTCTCTTATATATCCATAAAATGATATAATTTTTGCAGGTATAGAAATGTGTCATAAATTATACAGAATGTTCCTTAATTACAGCTCAATGCAACTTGGTACTTTCCTCCCTCCCTATAAAATGAGAGAGAACCAAAAAATAATATATATATAACTGTATATATATATATTTATATAATATAGACAAACGAAATATGAAAAAAAATCATTTCCTCTTTGGTATAAAAATCAGACTCTCACCTTGAGAGACACACAGACAGACGATACTAGGTTTGTAAACTGTGTGGCCAAAGGGATTTCCCTGCCAAGACTTCCCCTCCCCTACCTGCCCCACTCCTGCCTCACTGCGCCCCTCCAGCTCTCTGGGGCTTCCACATGGAGCACATAGAGTCCCCATACCCCATTCCCAGGTCCACACTGCTCCTGAAATGCCCTCCACTCCAACTACCAAAGAAGAGGAAAAGATTCTTCTCAAGGCTGATCAGGCAGCGACTAACTGGAAAATGCCTAATGTAGGGAATAGCTTCAGAGGTGTGGAGGGTGGAGAAAGGGGACAGGCTGTGCTGAGGCTCCCACTGAGTCCTGTCCAGAACAGGCCAGGCACTGAGTAGGCAGTCTCTGGCCCAGCCTCACCTTCCTCCTCCTCCTCCTCCTCTTTCGCCACCACCAGCCCCTGGTGCTGGGCCTGGAGGAGAGGAGGGAGCAGCTCCCCATTGCAGCCACCTCAAGGTCTTGGGGTACAGGTGCAAGAAAGAACCAAAGGTGCTGGGCCAAGGGGATAGTCTGCTAATGAACTTGGGACTAAATTTAAAATGAGAAAAACTTTTGTTTCCAGGACCAAATTTCATACCCAGTGTTAGCTCACTGAGAATGATGGGGCCCCTTTCCTAGGGTCTAGCCCAATACCAGTGGGACTTACGAAATCTAGGAATTGATGTGGGTGTGTGGTGGGGGCAGAGGGTAGCATTTTACTCTCAAGGTGAGGAAGGAGACAGGACCAAACCATCCTTCACACTCCCCTGACACCCTCTTCTGAACAGAGGTCAGCCCAGGAGGGCACCAGCCCTGGAAGGACATCCAAGGGAGGTGGCTCCTCCCAAACCACTCCATTTCCAGCCGGGCCAGGGTGTCCCTGTGTTGCCAGCCCCCTCTTCCCAGGAGAGTTAAGACACAAACCACAACATAAAAGTCACATAAAGGCCTCCTCCACTTGCCAAATAAGAGACAAAACCAAGGTGGCACCTGTAGCTCACGCGGCTAAGGCGCCAGCTACATACACCAGAGCTGATGGATTCAAATCCAGCCCAGGCCTGCCAAACAACAATGACAACTACAACCAAAATATAGCTGGGCATTGTGGCAGGTACCTGTAGTCCCAGCTATTAGGGAGGCTGAGGGAAGAGAATTGCTTAAGCCCAGGAGTTAGAGGTTGCTGTGAGCTGCGATGCCACTGCACTCTACCTAGGGCGGTAGCTTGAGGCTCTGTCTCAAAAAAAAAAGAAAGAAAAAAAGAGACAAAATCAAACTGGACACAACACAAACCAAGGAGAGACATACACAACGTGAGGGGCCCAGGGGCCCCAGCAGGTCTCTGGCTTCCCGGCATGATACATTCTTGTGTAATTCAGGAACAGGGGGGCTAGGGCCCCTCTGGGGATTAGGAGTAAAAAAATATGGAGATTATCATCTCCCTGTGGGCTCTCAGGCAGGACAGGGCAGACCCAATCTCACAGTTTCTTCTTATTTTTGGTTCCACATCTGATCCCCCTCTAGAGCTGGTTCCTGGTGCCCAGCCCCTGCTCTGCCTCTGTGCCTGCTCTCTCCACCTCCCCAGCTGGTAGCAAGACCCTGAGCCACTCCTCGTGGGAACTGCAGCACAGTGTCTACCAAAGAGACAGGAGGCAAAAGGTGAGGACCAGCAGTTCTGAGACTGTTCCCTCAGAGACCAGCAGCCCTGAATGCTCTGGTCCGCAGCACAGGCAACTGGTCTCAACCTTCACCCCTTTAGGGGCTTGTCAGCCACGCTGCTAGGGCTACTGGCACCATCACTCTTCTTCCTGCGCAGGCTCTCGATCCAGCTGGAGCTAGGGCGGGCGGAGAAGCTGGACAATGCCAGGGAGCTGAGACGCATGTTCTTCCCCGACATGATGAGCTCCCCGAAGCCCTCCTGGTGGGAGAAGGCGTACCCCGAGCGCCGGGAGCCTGTGCGGCCCACCCGCCGCAGGCAGCGGTGCTGGGCTTTCTGCTTTTTCCTCACCAGCTGGCTGTAGCGGACCTGGAGAGAGGCAGGTCAGACCCTCTGTTAGCATGGTGGCATCAAACTGCACAAGCAATCTTTCTTTTTTTTCAGACAGTCTTACTATGTTGCCCTTGGTTGAGTACCATGGCGTCAGAGCTCACAGCAACCTCAACCTGTTAGGCTTAAGCAATTCTCTTGCCTTGCCTCAACCTCCCAAGTAACTAGGACTACAGGTGCCCACCACAATGCCCAGCTATCTTTTGGTTGTAGTTTCATTGTTGTTTAGCAGGCCTGAGCTGGGTTTAACCTGCCAGCCCCAGTGTATGTGGCCAGTGCCCTAACCACTGAGCAAAACGCTCTGAGCCTCCACAAGCAATCTTTTTTTTTTTGAGACAGAGCCTCAAGCTGTTGCCCCGGGTAGAGTGCTGTAGCATCACAGCTCACAGCAACCTCCAACTCCTAGGCTCAAGCGATAGTCCTGCCTCTGCCTCCCAAAGTAGCTGGGACTACAGAGGCCCGCTACAACGTCTGGCTATTTTTTTTTTTTTTTTTTTGGTTGCAGCTATCATTGTTGTTTGGCAGGACCAGGCTGGATTTGAACCCGCCAGCTCAGGTGTATGTGGCTGGCGCCTTAGCCGTTTGAGCCACAAGCTCTGAGATGCCACAAGCTATCTCGATCCATCTCTCACTCTCCTCAGCCACACGAGGAGATGACTA
Source organism: Arctocebus calabarensis (assembly GCA_963573935.1). Classification (NCBI taxonomy): domain Eukaryota; kingdom Metazoa; phylum Chordata; class Mammalia; order Primates; family Lorisidae; genus Arctocebus; species Arctocebus calabarensis. The sequence continues at coordinate 7,036 of CAUYON010038600.1, forward strand.
CCACCAACACACAGCCAGAGACAGCCACACTGTTTTCACCCAGAGCCTTTTCCTGCCCTTTCTCCCACCTCAAGCAGACAGGTGGCTTCTTACCGTGTCAGAGAGATCTGGCTTCAGGTGGAGCCTGAGAAACCGAAAGGCGACCACAGGCATGATGCAGACAACCGTGGTGAGCACAATGGTCAGCCACACTGTAGGCTGGGCCAGGGTGTTTTGGGCATTTCCTGGGGGTGGAGAGAAGCTGATGGCTTCAAGAGTCACAGGCAGATAGAAGGCCAGCCCTGATGCCCCCTGGGCTTGTCCTTAAGTCGGCTCTGGCTTCTCTCTCTCCCTGCTCAATCCCCAAATGCCTGTCTACAAATTTAGTTTCGAACACTCCCCCCAAACTCCAGACCTGCTGCTTTAGCTGGCACCTTTGAGCTCTGTCAACATCTGACAGGCATCTCAAGTATAACATGGTCAAAAGTAGACTACGTTTCCTCCAAGTCTAACCCATGTCACTCTGACTAAAAGGTCCCTAAGCAATCTTTTTCTTTGAGACAGAGTCTCAGTGTATCACCCTTCGTAGAGTGCTGTGGCATCACAGCTCACAGCAACCTCCAACTCTTGGGCTTAAGCGATTGTCTTGCCTCAGCCTCCCAAGTAGCTGGGACTGCAGTCATTGGTCACAACGCCCAGCTATTTTTTGTTGCAGCTGTCATTGTTTAGCTGGCTCGGGCTGCGTTCAAACCCACCAGCCTTGATGTATGTGGCTGGCACTGTAACAACTGTACTAGGGGCACCGAGTCCCACAAACAATCTTGATTTATCTCTCTCTCCTCCTCAGACCACACATGCAATCTGTTAGCTTCATCCTTAAATTGCCTTTGGAATCCGACTACCTTTCACTCTATTCCAAGCCACGTCATGCCCAGCTGGTTACTGCTATAGCCTACAGCGGGTCTCCCCATGTACTTCATTATCCACAAACAGTAAGAATGACCCTTTAAAAACATTAAGTCAGGGTGGCACCTCAAGGAATAGGGTGCTGGCCCCATATACTGGGGGTGGTGGGTTCAAGCCTGGCCCCCATCAAAGCTGCAAAAATAAATAAAAAATATTAAGTCAGTTCAAACCCCTGCTCCAAAGCCTCCAATGGCCCCATATCATGTTTAAATTAAAATTCAAAATTCTAGGCTTGGCGCCTGTGGCTCAGCGGGCTAAGGTGCCAGCCACGTACACCTGAGCTGGCGGGTTCGAATCCGGCCTGGGCCCGCCAAACAACAATGATGGCTGCAACCAACAAATGGCCGGGTGTTGTGGTGGGCACCTGTGGTCCCAGCTACTTGGGAGGCGGAGGCAAGGGACTCGCTTGAGCCCAGGAATTGGAGGTTGCTGTGAGCTATGATGCCACAGCACTCTATCCCGGGGTGATAGCTTGAGGCTCTGTCTCAAAAAAAAAAAAAAAAAAAAATTCAAAATTCTACGCTCACCTATAAGGACTTACATGGTCTGGGGTCAACTGCCACCCCTCCTGCACACATGCGCCCTGCCCTCCAACTCCCTCTCCTGCGCTCACTGCCCAGGGCTCCTCCCAGGGCCCGGGAAGGCCTTTGTATTAGTACCCACGGTTCCCACAGAGCCCAGTGGCTTGCTCCTTTTTCAGATCTCTCAGTCTTTGCTAACTATGCTTATCACTCTTTAACAGGTTTGATGTTTCTTTCTTTTTTTTCTGAGACAATGTCTCACTCTGTTGCCCAAGCTAGAGTGCTGTGGTGGCAGCCTGGCTCACAGCAACCTCAAACTCTTGGGCTCCAGCAATCCTCTGGCCTGCCATGAAGCCCTGCTAATTTTTCTTTCTTTTTTTTTTTGAGACAGAGCCTCAAGCTGTCACCCTGAATAGACTGCCATGGCATCACAGCTCACAGCAACCTCCAATTCCTGGGCTCAAGCGAGTCTCTTGCCTCTACCTCCCAAGTAGCTGGGACTACAGGCACCCGCCACAACGCCCAGCCATTTTTTGGTTGCAGCCGTCATTGTTGTTTGGTGGGCTCGGGCTGGATTTGAACCCGCCAGCTCAGGTGTACGTGGCTGGCGCCTTAGCCTGTTGAGCCACAGGTGCCAAGCCAATTTTTCTATCTTTAGTAGAGATAGGTTCTTGTTCTTGTTCGGGTTGGTCTCAAATTCTTTTTTTTTTTTTTAAGTTTAATGATTTTTTTTTTTTTTTGAGACAGAGCCTCAAGCTGTCACCTGGATAGAGTGCGGTGGCATCACAGCTCACAGCAACCTCCAACTGGGCTCAAGCGAGTCTCCTGCCTCCACCTCCCAAGTAGGTGGGACTACAGGCGCCTGCCACAACGCCCTGCCATTTTTGGGTTGCAGCTGTCATTGTTTGGCGGGCCCAGGGGCTGGATTCGAACCCGCCAGCTCAGGTGTACGTGGCTGGCGCCTTAGCCCATTGAGCTACAGGCGCCGAGCCTAGTCTCAAATTCTTAAGCTCAAGGGATCCTTTCACCTTGGCTTCCCAAGGATCACAGGCATGAACCACCACACCCGGCCTTGCTTGATGTTTCTTATAGGACTTATTACTTATAAGTCTTATATCTGTTTACTTGCAAATCATCTGTCTCTCCCATACATAAGACCCAGAAGACCGACTCTGGTAACGGCTGCATCCCTGGCATCCAGAGTAACAGGGACACATAGAAGGTGCTAATGCCCATGAACGAACAAACACATCTGAAGCAAATAGAAAGACCTGTAAATTCTTCTTACTTCACACCTCCCAACTAGCCCTTCTTTGCTACCCATCATGGCCACCCTGCCACTAGTCCTGAGTAGCCTCACACTTGGTCACTATAGTAGCTTCCTCACTGACCCTCACTGCTAGCTTCATCTTTCTAAAACAATCTTTTGATTGCCACCTCTTCCTCTAAAAGACTCCTGGCAAGTCAAATGCAACCCTGACAGCCTGGCCTTCTAAAACTTCAAATATGCTACTTCCCCAACCTCTCTCCCAGCCGCTCAGTGGGGGCTCTCGCCCTCCCTCAGCAGGAGCATCTCCAGTCCCCAGAAGTACCTCTCACTCTCCAACTTGGAGCTGGCTCTGTCATGGCTGCACTCACAGAAACCCCCTTTCAAGAACCAACCAAAAGAGTAGGGCACCATCCCCAAGAGTAGGGTTCAAACCCAGCCATGGCCAAAAAAAAAAAAAGAACCATCCACGGCCACCCCACTAGTGTGAAGTTGCTGACCACAAAGCCTGCCAACCCCTGAAGCCCTCAGACCTCTGGCCTCCGATGGCCTGGCAGGGCCATTCTTCACTTTCGTGGATATTGAAGCTCTTTGGGGGCAGGGCCTGGGTCAAAAACACCCACATCCCCACAGCACCACACTGAACACAGTGCACATCAGGAGTGCTGGATAAACACATGCTCATGACATGCAGACCAGATGACCACCCTGCCAGTTCCAGAACAGTCTCAATTCCCCATCAATTCAGTAGGAAGCCACAGGGCCTCACCTACAAACCGGAACTGGTTCGGAAACATGTCAAAGAGTCCATTGCTATGCATGGCAAAGAGGATGGCAAAGTACACTGCCAGGCTGCCCCAGATGAAGAAGTGGTTGATGGCCGTCCAGTAGCCTGTGTCCAGCCCAATCTGCAAAAAGTAGGCGTAGTCAGGCAAAGCCACCCACTAAAAACCCTGTTCTCCCTCCCAGAAGAAATGAGGAACCCAGAGGAGCCCCTGGGGCAGGAGGATCATTTCTTCTAGAGCAGGGAAAAGTTCCTGGACAGCCTCATACCTGTACGCTAACCACAATGACCAGGGATGTGGCCACAGTGACTGCAAACGACTGGTAGTCAGCCAGCTGGGTGCCATCATCTCGGGTAGCCTCGGCAAACACCCCATAGGGGATGAAGAACATGAGCACAGATGTGTAGATGCCTTGGGCAATGCAGATGAAGAACTCCCGCTTGTTGAAGAGAAGGTTCAGCTGGCCTGGCTCATATAGCTTAGGGTACTCCATGCTCCGCTGCTCTGGGACGTCCTGTGGGGTGGGGGCCATATGAGATAGGAGGCCTCAGAAGTTGCCATTTAACTTGGGATGACCAAGGACAGACTCTGCCCTGCGTCCTCCTTCCAAAGTCTTTGGCAGCTAGAACCAACCTCAGGCAGGTACAACCGATCCCAGTTCACTTGCAGCTGAGGGGAACCAGCCACCCTCTCCCCAGCTAAAGGAATTGCCTTCCCAGTGACCACAGGCAGTGGGCACAAGTGTCACTTCACCATTTCAGTGCGACTCCTTTCCCTCAATCCTGCTTAATAATTAAACTCCCTCATACCTGATCAAAGACTCCCATAGCCAGGACTGGTAGGGAGGTGTACACGATGTTATATAGCGTAATGAAATACTGGTCATAGACAGTCTAGAAGAGAAAAGGGGTGAGAGAAGAATATGCAACCTTCCTTCCACCAAGCACAGGAAAACAGCTGATGATGTTATGTACAGGGAGCCCTGTGAAGTGTTCTCAAGCCCCTCTCCACTCAATAAAAGCATTCTTTTTTTTTTTTTTTGAGACAGAGCCTCAAGCTGTCACCCTGGAGAGAGTGCTGTGGCATCACAGCTGATAGCAACCTCCAATTCCTGGGCTCAAGCAAGTCTCCTACCTCCACCTCCCAAGTAGCTGGGACTACAGGCACCCACCACAACGCCCAGTCATCATTGTTGTTTGGCGGGCTCGGGCTGGATTCGAACCTGCCAGCTCAGGTGTACGTGGCTGGCGCCTTAGCCCGTTAAGCCACAGGCGCCGAGCCAATTAAAGCATTCTTTAAATGTGTGTACCAGCCAGGTACAGTGGCTAAATGCCTGTAATCCCAGCAATTGGAAGGCCAAGGCAGGTGGATTGCCTGAACTCACGGATTTGAGATCAGCCTGAGCAAGAGTGAGACCCCGTCTCTAAAAATAGCTGGGCACTGTGGTGGGTGCCTGTAGTCCCAGCTACTTGGGAGGCGGAGGCAAGAGACTCGCTTGAGCCAGGAATTGGAGGTTGCTGTGAGCTGTGATGCCATAGCACTCTACCCAGGGTGACAGCTTGAGGCTCTGTCTCAAAAAAAAAAAAAGGAAAAGAAAAGAAAAGAGAAAAAAAAGGGGCGGCGCCTGGGGCTCATGGAATAGGGTGCCGGCCCCATATACCAAGGGTGGCGGGTTCAAACCTGGCCTCGGCCAAACTGCAAAACAAAAAAATAGCCGGGCGTTGTGGCGGGCGCCTGTAGACCCAGCTACTTGGGAGGCTGAGGCAAGAGAATCGCCTAAGCCCAGGAGTTGGAGGTTGCTGTGAGCTGTGTGATGCCACAGCACTCTACAGAGGGCGATAAAGTGAGACTATCTTTAAAAAAAAAAAAAAAAATGTGTATACCAGATGACAGCCAGGTTCTGGGGGATTGAATGATGAACTAGACAGATGCAATCTCCACCCTTTAACAGTTTACCCATGTGCACCACAGTGGACTGGGCATGCTTACTACCTGGG
>CAUYON010038604.1:0-17798 GCA_963573935.1 Arctocebus calabarensis
ATTTCCTAGGCCTCAATCCCATGAAAGGACTGTATCCGTTCATTGATACATTCATTCACCTTGCCCCTGGTGGAAGGGACTGTATTCATTTGTTCCCTGGCCAAGGAACCCATACACCTATATATACCCTGAGACTAAAGCCTAAAGGAGGAGATGGGGAAAGACTGGGAGAGAAACGGAGAGAGCCTCTCTCTCCCCACTAGAATTTTCTCCCTCTAACAGATGCCTTAATGTTTTTCTGTATTCTTTTCTTTCTTTTCTGTGAATAAATTCTGTCTTACAAAAATTAAATTAAAAAAAAAAAATCAAGGAACTCAAGTAAAAAAAAAATAATAATAAAAATAAAAATAAAAATAAAAAAAAAAGAAAATCTCAATGCAGATATAGAATTAGTATATTTCCTGCTCTTCTTCCTTCTCTGTCTCCTTCTTTTTCTTTCCTTTTATGATATGAACAGAGCCATTGGGCCAAAGTGATACTTTCTCTCAGAATAATCTTTCTCATGTGCAAAAATGGAAAGATAGAGCAGCCATAAAAGAGTCATGAAGCTTTGACCTCTCAACTGGTTCATAAATTTTTCCTGTTAAATTCCAGGCTGCTAATGACCTAGCCTCTAGTTAATTACAAATAATTGAGGCTCACTGACTCTATAGGAGACAAGCAATCACTAAAATTTATGAAAATTCACTTCCTTATCAAGAAAAATATCAAAGATTTATGGGGCTATGTGGTTCTATACATTTTGAGGGCACTTTTCAAGGAAAATATTAAGTTGTAAATAAAAAATCAAGGATAAAAGTTAATACTTTCTTTCAATGATAAATTAAACAACAATATATTATGTATTTTTAAAACTATTAAAATCCATTAAAATAATATGTTTATGTTTATTATGTTCATTTACTAACTGATCACCATGCGTATCTAACTATTTTTATTAAAATTTGTGACTCCTGGTCCTTTGATCACCTTTCCATATGACAATGATTTTGTAGCATCATTTTTTTATAAAATAAGTAGGAAAATAATTCCATTTTTCCTTTAGCAAGGTTGACAGAAATGTGCTCTTAATCATTGATGCTCTATTTAATTTTCTTTCTCCATCCTAACTTGTTGGTAATGTCATGTAAATTGTTAAGACTATTATCAAATTTGGTAAACATCTCTTAAGTTATTTTTTAAGGATGTCAGGGCATTTCAAAATTTGTGTATGCAGTGACAAATATAAAATCCTCTTTGAATTGACCACTTTGACTAATTTGCATTAAATGCCTTTTCCCTAGTGGTCTATTGAAAGTGTCACTTCATCTTTATCAATGTGCTTTGCATCAAATCATCAAGAAATTCATAAGAAACTGTATGGATTTAAAGAGAAAGGCAATGTCAGATGAAGAGGATGGTAAAGACTCTATGGAGAAGACTAGGAGTTTGAATAGAATGAAAAGCACCAAAAGGAGAGTAATTGTACACAAATGTATAGTAGAGTCAGGAAAAGAGATGGAAGAGCTGAATACTGTTAGTATACCTGGCTCTGAAGTGAAGGAGGTGACAGTCTGTTCATGGATTACTAAGGATATGAATTGGAGCTTTATGAACATTTGCATTTGAGTTCTAAACCCAACTTCTAAACTTACTAGCCTAAAGAAACCAGGTACAGATAGTTTAACTATTCACAAAAGGAACTATGTACCACATAAATATATTCCACTAAGTGTGATATGTCCTCCTTAAGTGTACCTGCAAACTAACATCCCGTCACCCAAATTTCACAAATGCCCATAGCCACTCTAAAGTCACCTGACTTTAGGGCTAACTTGACACAGAGAAGTTAGAATGGAAAAGAAAGAAGTGATCTTAAACTACTGAGATAAAAATATCTTACCTTGCAAATTTTACACAAGGATATGATCACATGCACAATTGCTTGAATTGTTTCTGTTTGTTGGCTAGTGAAAGTGAAGGACCCTGACGTGTGAAGCTTCACTGGCTTAGTATTAACTTACCTCCTTTCCTCCCTATTTGGTACTTTGGCCCTGGATTTAGACTCTGAGACATGCTGCATGAGTCTTTCAAACATCTGGGGACAGCTGTGTGTTTTTGTTCGTAAGTTTCTTGTACCAGATAAATATCCTAGCTTAGGATCACATTCCAGGGTGTTTAAAATGTTCCCTCCTTGCCCTACTCTCTGAGCTTCCGGAGTGCTGTCACACCTTTAATGCAATCTCAGGAACTAAATATAATAGCAGGTCTTTGGTGATTATAACTTGTGCATTTGATATTTCAACTATTCTTCAGCGCTTACTCCAGAATTTCCATTTAGAATAATGTACTGGCAACTAGTGGGAAATATATACTCTCATAAACAACTGGGGAAAGTGTAAATTGGTATAATCATTAAAGGGAAATCCACTGAGCAATGACTATTCAAATTAAAAATCTACAAATTCTATGATCTATCACTAGCCTTTCTCAGGTTTGGTCTCTGAAAAACGTACACGTGTGCAAAGTGAATCATGTAGAAGGATGTTCAGGCCAGCACTTTTTATAGCAGCCAGGAAAGGCCAGCAATAATATATATGTTAACTTAGCAGTGAAATGACTTTAAAAAGTGCTCATATTATGACATAAGAAGATTAATAGAAAGATAAATTGTAGATTTATAGATCATCAAGATATATTTTTGAATGAAAATCCAACAAAAATATCAGTATGGTAACCTGAATATAATGCCTTTATTGTAAAACAAACAGGTACAGAATACACATAAACATATATGTAGAAAGCATAGCAGTAATTGTTATCTCTTGGAGGACCAAAATTGGGATTGTTAAAATTTTCCTTTTGGTTTAGCTGTTTCAAATGTATTGTTTTAAACAAGGACAACATATTCATATATAGTTGAAGGACTCAAATTAGTAAAACAAAATTACATAATTAACAGAACAGATAATGTTGCATTGCTATTCCTCTGCTTGTTCACATACACACACATGTGCACATACTCACACACAGAAGAGATTCTGTTTCATCAAATTAATGAATAAAATTTAAAAATCTAAATTTAAAGTACACACATGCAGAGAATCAAAAAATTCTTGAGTGACCCAGAGTCATGTGGTCACATCCATCAATGAAACCAGTTATCACCAGGATAATATTAACCTGTCAAGAATCACATGAAATTCTTTGACGAGATTTTAGATTTTATAGAAAAAGTTTTCTTTAGGTTCTCTGACAGAGAACAGACTCATGATATGTGTATTTGAAAAAATGAGAGTGGACCAGCAGAGACTGTATGGGGCTGGGGAGGAGTTAAGGGAGTTGGACAGTGGGAGCAAATTATAGTGAACTGACCAGAGCCACCCTCTCCTCTTTGCTCTAAGTCTTCATCTATACCAGGTACTAAAATCAACCTCACCCACCCAGTGGTAACATAGTGAAGGTCATCTGGACAATTTTTGAAAGTATAAAACGTTTTACAAATGCCAGACATTATTGTTCACAAATTGGCTTTTAACCAGTAAACACAAGATTGAAATATTTTTACTAACCATAAAAAGTGAGAGTGAGAAAAGCTTATGCTGAATGGTAACTGAGCTGCGTGCTGCCTCATGTCCATGACCATGTACACAGCACTAGCAGAAATGCACTGCAAACAATGTCAGTTCAAGGGTCATGGAAGGCAGAAAGCACCAAAAAATGTGACATTGTCTTTGACTATTACCATTATGTTGTCAGTGAAACACTCTCATCCAAATAATACTTTTTTCTCTTCAATGGGAAAAGTTTAAAGCTGATCAGACAGGAAGAAATATTCATCTGAGGACCCTTTAACTGGGTGTATATTGGACCAGGATGTTAAGGAAATTTACTCTCCTTCTCTCTCAAACAAAATAATAGCTTCTCTGTTCTCTTTTGCTCTCAAATCTGAAGATGATTTGTGCCAGGAAGAGATCTGAATCTAATGCTTTAATGTTGTTTTAACATAGTTTTTATTTTTAATCTGTAGATAATCCCACTATAATAGACTGCGAATCAATATTTATAAGTGAATTTTAATCTTTTATAGCAGATCCATTAACAACCCCCAAATTTGTTGAGCCATAAAAGTTAGGCCAAAGCAATGGCACGTAGTATAGTCTTATAGTTCCCAATTGAATCACAAGGCAGTGCAGATATGTTGCTTCACATTGCACAAGTGCCCTAAAAAAAAAAGTAGTATATTTGTCTCCTCCCTTACGTTTCCTTGGGATAAACACAGAAACAGTAAAAAAAGGGGCTAGGACACCACAGGGGATGGAAAGCAGACAGGCTGTACAGCCTACGAGGAAGGTTATTACAGAGTTATAGTGGTGTTTGCAGGGCAAGCAGCTGTGCATCCAGAATGAGCTGGTGTAAACGAGGCATTTTTAATCCATGGACATTTTTCCTTGGATGTGATTTCATTTGCCTTTACTTTTTATTAGGATATTTTCAAAATTTATCCTCCCACCAGCAGATAAGTGAACCATGAATAGTTTTTTTGCCCCTTGGTATTTTTTTAGTGTTTGAATTGAATATGTGCAAGTATAGTCAAAACTGCCCAGCTAAGTATTTCTGGGCCCACAGTCCAACCAAAAGAGGTCAGGAGAATGTGTGCGGTACCTCCACTTCCTACTTGAAATGTTTATGCTTTTATTGTTGTTAAATCACAAACACATAGATCATGTATACCTTAATGCATTCATGGGGTACAATGCGCGGATTTCATATAGAATTAGGAACACTTACATCATTAATATATACCACACTTCATTTACTTAATTATTGTTTTAAAACATTTATACTCTATACTAATAGATCTGACATGTACCCTTGCATTATGCAACACAAGTATGATCCCACCATTCACCTCCTTCTGACATCCCTCTCCCTTCCCATCCCCATCCTCCCTCCTTCATCTTGGCCCCAATTGTGATCTATTCTTCACATGAAATTGTGAGAGGGGGCAGCACCTGTAGCTCAAGGAATAGAGCATTGGCCCCTTATAACAGGGGACCCAAACTTGGCCCCAACCAAAAACTGCAAAAAAAAAAAAAAAAAGAAAGAAAGAAAAGAAACTGGAGTTACTGTAAATCGGTTTCATAATAGTACTGAGTATAATGGATAGTTTTTCTTCTTCCACTCTTTTTTTACTGTTTTTATTATTAAATCATAGCTGTGTACATTAGTGCAATCAAGGGGTACAATGTGCTGGTTTTATATACAAACTGATTAACATAGCCTTCATGACATTTTCTTAGTTATTGTATGAAGACATTTCTATTCTGCATTTAGTAAGGTTCGCCTGAACCCTTCTAAGATGCACCATAGGTGTGGCCCCACCAATTACCCTCCCTCCACCACAACCTCACCCTTGCCACTTTCCCCATATTTTTGTGCTATAGTTGGGTTTTAGCCTTCATATGAAAGCTACAAATTAGCTTCATAGTAGGGCTGAGTACATTGGATACATTTTCTTCCATTCTCGAGATACTTTGCTAAGAAGAATATGTTCTAGCTCCATCCATGTAAACATGAAAGAGGTAAAGTCTCCATCTTTCTTTAAAGACAAAATGACTAAAGGTACTAACTTCTAAAAGACGTTTTGAGATGCTGACCTCAAGGATATGATACATTCTTTTAATCAAGAACCAATATAGATTTCTCTTTCACGATTATAGAGGTCTGGGAACAGAAATGTGGATGTTTTCCCTTAGCTACTTTTATTGTCCTTTCCAAATAACCCATGTTGAAATGTGTACTTCTTGTTCACAACCATAGGCTCTGCCAGGTTAAAAGTTCCTATTTCTGAGGTGGGGAGTAGTGAGTAATAGAAATCTCCTCCCAAGAGCACAATGAGGTTTCCATTGCCCAGGGAGTTGAGCCTATCACCTAGCCACTTTGAACACTGCATGCCCATGAATGAGCAGGCAAAGAAAAACTGTTGTACTTTGGGCAGTACCTAGGGTTCAATGGAGTAGGGTGCTGGCCTCATATGCTGGAGGTGGTGGGTTCAAATCCAGCCCCAGCCAAAAAAAAAAAAAGTGTTGTACTAGCAGGACAATTAACCTTAATAGTCATTAGGAATTAGGGTTGCTATCACATAATGAGAGGAGAAAGCAGTATGTCTGAAATCTAGTGAATTCACTGAAGCACCTCTTAATCCTCCCATATGCAGTAGAAATTTAAACTAATTCAAAGTTTATTCAGATTCAGAGGTCTTTTAGGTTAAGTAAGAATGTATCCCTAGATTGTGCAAGTACAAAAGTAGAAAATCCAATCAAGTAAGAGTTGGGGTAAAATATATAAGTTAAAGCCAATTTCATAGAACCTGAGAATTATTTCTTTGGACATGGAGTAATTAGCAGAGCAACTAAACAAGGTTTGGAAAAAAACAAGGAAAAGAGACAGTTCAGCATAGGTGAAAGAGAAGATATTGTCCAACATTGCCAGATGTGGGGCACTGATCAATATTGCAGCTCCACATAAAGACCTAGTACAGATGTGTCTTTAAGAGTTTGAAATTCCAGCATCCCTGTCCAAGATACCCTGTTTTAGGAGCTTGAGACTCATCCCATATCGGGCTCTGGGAGCACAAAATTGAATAACATACTCCATTCCCTTAAGACTTGAAGGTTTAATGAGATAGTCAGAGATATGAACAGTGACACTCAGCCTACACAGACACCACAATCAAAAAAGAAAGTTCTTATAAATATACATATCAAGTACAAATGGTCTAGGATGTAATCGAGAGACAGTCTTTCTTTTATTTTATTTTGAACATTTCTTTTTATTCCTATTATTTCACATTAATATGAGGGTATAAACGTTTGGGTCACATTGTGTTCATTTCTAAGGTAAAGTTCAAGTTGTAGCTGAGCCCCTCACCAGGGAACATGCTGAACACCCTTACATGTGCACATTAGTTGAGATCCATTCTTTCCCTTCCTTCCCCTTTCCCTTTCCTCTCCTTAGACTAACCTTGTGTTTCTCTTTCATATGGACATGTAGTTGTTTATATATTGCTTTCATATTAATATTGAGTACATTGGATACTTGTTTTTCCATTCGTGTCCTACTTTACTGAGAAGAGTATGTTTCAACTCTACCTATGTAAACACAAAAGATGTAATGTCTCCATCTTTTCTTATAGCAGAATAGTACTCCATGGTATACATATGCCACAGTTTGTTAATCCATTCCTGGGTTGATGACCATATGGGTTGATTCCACATCTTGGTAATTGTGAATTGAGGTGCAATAAATATTCTGGTGCAAATGTCCTTGTGATAAAATGATTTTTTTCTTCTGGGTAGATAACTAGTAATGGGATTACAAGATCAAATGGAAGGTCAGCTTTTAGCTCTTTGAGAATTCTCCATATTTCTCTCCTTAGAATTTGTATTAGTTGGCAATCCCATCAACAGTACAAAAGTGTTGTCTTCTTTTCACATCCCTACTAACATGTGCATATTCAGGATTTTGTGATATGAACTAATCTCACTGGAGTCAGGTAATATCTCAGAGTGTCTATGATTTGCATTTCTCTGATGATCAGGATGATGAGCTTTTTTCATGTGTCTGTTGGCCATTCATCTGTCATGTTTAGGGAAAGTTCTTTTGAAGTTTCTTGCCCACTTATAAATGGGATTGTTTTTCTTTTCTTGTTGATTAATTTGAGTTCTCTATGGATTTTAGTTATCAGCCCTTTGACAGATTCATAGCATGCAAATATCTTTTCCCATTCTGAAGGCTGTCGGTTTCCTTTAGTTGTGGTACCCTTAGCTGTGCAGACACTTTTTAGCTTGATCATGTTCCATTTATTTAGTTTTGGTGTTGCTGTAATTGCCAAGAGGGTCTTCTTCATAAAATCTTTTTCCAGCCCGATTTCATCAAGAGTTTTCTCCATATTTTCCTCTAGAATTTTTATTGTTTCATGTCTTGAATTTAGATCTTTTATCCAGTAAGAGTTAATTTTTTCAGTGGTGAGAGGATGCTAATGACTGAGGATGAAGAAGGAAGATTTGAAGTCTTTGGAATGTTAGGATAAAGTAGAAAATAGTCAAAGAAAGGAAAACAGCACACATGTGAGGTTATGGAAGTATAAAAGAGCTTAATACTTTCAAGAGCATACTGTAAGTGTTATTTTGTGTAGCTAGCACACAGTATGTCTGGAGGAGCAGGGGAGTTGATAACAGGGTTGTGGGCAAGGACCAGATAACAAAAAGCCTCTTCTGATAGCTAAGGTATCTGAACTTTTACCATTTGCTTAAGGAAAGTGCTTTCAAATCTACAAAGCACCACACAAAAACAAAATGTTGTTATTACCAACAGCTAGTGGTAGTCTTCAGCGAGGTGCATGTTTAAATAAAGGGAACTAAACTACAGAGGGACATCTGAGAAGCAGCCTTTTAAAATTTAATTCCATCCATTTTTCACCTCCACTAGGCACTGATGCTACCTCCTGAAATGCTGTGATTGACTATGTGAAAGTGGTATTGTATAAGAAAGCACAGTTAACACTGGAAGTCAGATGACTTTCCTCCAGTTCAGAAGCTTTATGTGTCTATTTCCAAGCAGGAGCTTCCTCATCCATAGAAGGAATTGATACTATCTACCAAGCTTATCTAACATGGCTTTGTGTTATTTAAATTAACCTAACAATTACTGAGCTTCTTAGGCCTTTGCATGGGAGACAATGAAATAATCTATGGTGAAGTGTGGTATAAACTCTAAAGTGCTGTACAAATGTTAAGAGAAAGTCACTGCTAATAAATACAGTAATTTATACAAGCTGCCCTCCATTTCATTCAAATTACAATGCAGTCAAATAATGATGAAGTATATCATTAACTATGTGCCAATTTCTGGTGGTAAGTTTTATTCAATTGCAATACCAAACTGCTTACATCTGTTAAGCATTCTCTGCTTGTTGCCCAGACAGCATGGTTGTCTGCTCAGAGCTTTAAAAATTAGGAATGCTATTCCTTTTAGCTCATCTCAGTGAATGAACAACTTGGTTTTATCAAATTATGCAATGAGTCAGTAGTGAAAATGGTCTGTTAGAAGGAGACTCTGAATTTTGAGACTATCACTTAACACAGCAGGTTCATGTACCCCTAGGGGTGATTGAAACTCTAAGCTGGGCAGGAAAGGAGACCAATTGTACATAAGATGCTCCACTAAGTTTGGGCAATGGGCGCCTTGGGGACTTTCCTCTAGGTTGAAGTTGATATATATATATTTTTTTGGAATGAAGAGTTTATTTCAAGAAATCATGGGATGCTGACTTGTTCATTCTTTTATGGAACAATTCTTAATTTTTTCATCTGAAAATTATGAAATTTTGTCTGTGAGGAGGAGGGAAAGACAAACTTTGTGTTACTGTTTTATTTATTATATGGGGGGAAATACACACACCTTTTAAAAACTTCGGATCAGATGATGTATTGACATATAATAAATGTCAAGCAATAAATAGAAATCTAAATGAAACTCCCTTTCTGCTCTGAGGGCAACTGGTTTCTTAAAACACACGGTCTGTACTCTCTTCGTTACGATCTCAGACTCTGTACTCTGTCAAGTTTGAATCCTGGGTTTGCTACTTTTGGCTGTTGTATTTCATTCTCCTATAAAATTTTCTTCCTTTACCTAAAAAATGAAATTGATAAAAGTGGCTACTTTTCAGGGCTGTTTAGAAGATTAAAAGATACCTTTCAATACCATGCATTGAAAGGGTATGACACTGGATAAGTTTTCCTAGATTGCGAACTCTTCCTGTTATCATTATAGAAGCCGTTTCACACCCTAAGCCCCAAACAGTACATTAGAGACATAAAGCAAATAGAGGTTCATATCCACTGGAAATTCTTCTGGTTTGAGTTCCAAGTCAAGGCGCTGCTCAGCTTTCTTGGAAAATCAAGGCAAACGAGCTTCTATTCTCAGTATTTCATTCATTAAGACCTTCTAGAGTAGGAACAGGGGACATTAGACTTGTTTTCTTTCCTTCTTCAGGGGAACACCACCTAAAACAAGCCTTAACATCTCTTCATTTTTAATTTTTCATATTAGTAACCTGCCTTTCATCTTCATGGTCATCCACTTAAGGAATATTATCTGAGTACCTACTCAGTTCCAGTTACTTAGCAATGAGCAAAACTGTAAAGAATAAAAGAAGTCAATCTCCCTTAGAAGTTAAAAATGGAATAGAGAAATAACAAAGGAAAGATGATACTTGGAAACTTGGGGACTTGGGATTTAGTCCCACTTCTATCTATCAAAGTTTCTAATTTTCCCATCTTTTGGCCACCTTTACTTGAAAGTAGTAAACATACTGGTGAGAGCAACATAGCCACAGTGAAAGAATAGCTATAGACAGCATATCAGCCCTCCTTCCAGCTAAAGTGATTAATAATATATACTTGTGACTGCAAATTCATCCAGGCCCACAATCCATCCTAATCCCAGGAAGGCTTGTATTCATAACCTATGCCACCAACATAAGAGTATTTATTTATGTGTCATGAAATTTTCAATGCCTTCTGCTGAGTTGGTATTTTCTGTTGGAAAAGTCTCAGTTTCTTGGAGTAGGTTGCAACATTCTTTGTATATCTTGCAAATTTCCATAGAGACCTGAGGAACAACTGGGCCCCCAGTTAGAGTTGGATATATTAGTGATCTCAAATCCAGCTTTTAATCTGTGAAACCAAATGTGTTATGTATTTCCAGAACACAGGGGTAGACATTACACTATAAAAGGGAAAAATAGGAATGAAGCACAAGTTAATAGGTTCTGAACAATTCCCAAACTCAATAGGGTGAACATTAAATCTCAAAACTCCAGAATAACCCTTTGACCCCAATCTCACCTTTGGGGGGGGGGGTCTCTGGAGAACCCTGCCTCCACGGCTTTGCTGAGCACAGCCTACACTGCAGCTGTCCTGGTTGGAGTCCCCTGCTGTGGCTCTCCCAGGCTGGCATTGCATCTTACTTGGTCTAACACTCAGGAGTCTCAAGGTTATCCCTCAACGCTCCATTAAGTGTTGTCATAGTGGGGCCCCTTCTCTCTGGGGCATGCTTTGAAATCTAGCTCAGGGTGGCCACATTCTAATGCCTTGTGGACTCTGCATCTTAATGGAGATGGCACAGTGCAAGCACTGCCAAAATTTACCATGTGGGCCTTCTAGAGGGGCAGCCTGAGCCACACCTGGGTCTGCCTGAGCCGTGAAAATTCTTGTTTTATGCTCCCAAATCCTTGGCATTTTGGGCCTGTGATTGTTGCTGCAGCTCTGAAGATCTCTGAAATGCATTTAGAGGGCAATTTTCATCAGGCTTTTGCTCCTTCATATTATCTTTATATTAAAAACTCACTTGGTCACTATCTTGGTGTTCCCTCCTAAACATGCTTTTATCATTTTAGGTAATGTGGCTAAGCTGAGGATTTTCTAAATCTTAAAATTATTCTTCCCTTTTAATCACTATTTTTTTTCTTTAATTTATTTCTCTTGACTCGGCCCCTGTGGCTCAATGGGCTAAGGTGCCAGCCACGTACACCTGAGCTGACGGGTTCGAGTCCAGCCCAGGCCTTCCAGGCAACAATGACGGCTGCAACCAAACAAAGGATGGGTGTTGTGGCATGCGCCTGTAGTCCCAGCTGCTTGGCAGGCGGAGGCAAGAGACTCACTTGAGCCCAGGAGTTGGAGGTTGCTATGAGCTGTGATGCCATGGCACTCTATCCAGGGTGACATCTTGAGGCTCTGTCTAAAAAAAAAAAAAAAATTATTTCTCTATTTTCATATTTTACTTTAAGGATTCAAGAGAAGCTATACCATACCCTTTGCACTTCACTTGTATATTTCTTTCATTAAATGTTCTATTTTATTGTCCCTATTTCCAGAAGCCACTAGGACATGAACAAAAGATAGCCCACTTCTTCCGAACTTTATAGCAAAGATGGCCTATAATGACATGTTCTTGACTTCCACTTAAGAATTCATCGGTACATCATTTAACCATCCATATTTCTACCAGCATTCTGATCACGACCACTTAGATAAGTTCTAAGGAGCTTCAAGATTTCTCTACAGCTCTCCTGTTCTACTGAGCCATCATCAGAATCACCCTTTATTGCCTATTTGTGGCAGTATAGGCTTTTTTTTACTCTGATCCCTCAAACTTCCCAGCCTGTGCCCAATACCTAGTCCCAAAGCTGCCTCTACATTTTGAGATGTTTTTGTAGCAACACTCTGCTTCTCAGCACCAATTTCTGTCTTCATCCACTGATGTTGCTATAACTAAATACCTTAGACTGGGTAGTTCATAGATAGTGGAAATTTATTTCTCATAATTCTAGAGATTAAGAATTCCAAACACAAGTTGAGGGCAGATTTGGTGCCTAGTGAGGGCCCATTCCTTGATGATAGTGATTTCTCTGCATCCTCACCTGGTGGAAAGGAGAAAATAAGCTCCTTGGGCCTCCTTACAAGAGCATTAATTCCATCCATGAGGGTGAAGGCCTCACAATTGGTAGGAACAGATAGAGCAGGGCCAGGCTGACATTTTAGTACCTTCACCACAGAGAGGGAGCAAAATTGAGGAGGCAGATGAACATCCATTAATACTTACCCCCCAGCAGCAGGAAACTTGAGGTTAGAGATCTTTCCAGGTGTGGGGCACGCATAAAACCAACCCAAGGTGACCTTTTGTCTCACATTATTAACGTGATAAAAATGACACAACAGCACCATGAGAGTTTGCAATTGACATGGCAACCACAGGAAGTGACCCTATAAGATTAGAAACAGGGAGTGCCATAAGTTCTAAGAAATCCTCACCTGTACTAAGAAAAATAAAGAATATTCTTCTTAGTGCTTAGCATGTCATTAGTACATCATTAGCCATAAGCACAAAATAAAGATGAGTTAAGACCACAGTGTCTTTTCCACTCACACAGATAGATCCATCCCTCCTCTGAGATGTGCTTTTTCTTTTGTTTTTCTGCCTTTGAAATAAAGACTGCTTGTGTAAACTGCCTGAGTGCATCTGTGTTTGATCCATCACTGACTTGGTAACAGACCCCATTCTTTGGCACTGAGAACCAAGAACCAGGGAATTTCAAGTCATTCCTGGCCATGACCTAATGACCTCCTCAAGGTATCACTCTTAATACCACTATAATGGGGAATAGGTTTCAACGTGAATTTTAGAGAGACACAAATATTCAGAACATAGCAGATCCTCTGCAGACTAAGATGGCTGTCTTAGACTTTGTTGGTATAAGTGGTAAATGTTTGAATTCCATATTCCCGCAAGGGCCAAGATAAGGTGAACTAAAATTAGTCTTCTTACAAGTAGTCCCAGTTTCACCCCCATGCAAGTTCCTTCCCTCGTCTTGAAATTACTTGGCATGAGTCAAGGTTGTGAAGATAATGAACGATGAATGTACAAGCTACAAAGAATGTGATCTAAAATGCTTTATTAAGGTTTATGCAGAATAAAAGCTAAATATGAAATTTGAGTAACAGAGACCTGAATGTCTTCCTCCTAACTCAAAGTATAAAATTTATCTGCAAATAAACCTTATACAGAAGAGAGAAGGTAAAGACAATTAAGATTTTGTCTACTTACCTGCTGCACACAGCAAATTTAGTTTGTGGTAAAGAAAGTGTTGGTTCTAAAAAAAACAGTGCTTGGAAGAGCAGAAGCTAATGGGTCTTAAACATGAGATTTGTTCTCAAGACAGGTGGCATATAACTTCTGTCCTGATTGGGCTTTTGATTATATCTGCAAGCTGTTTTCGCAAGACCTTGGTTGTCTCCTCTTGTCCTTCCATAATTCTTCTAAACATTTTCTATTTTATTCGGTCATCATCCTGTTCCTTCTCCACCTCAGCAGAAGACCTGGTCTGCAACTTCATTGGAAAAATAACTACAGAATTTAGTTTCCGAATCAAATTCCCTCTGGCCTGAAATGTGTGTATTCTTCAAACTTTCTTTGCTTTTATTTTCTTTTGTGACTTCTCCAAAAGAAGATATTGACATTTTCTCTCTAAAGCTGATGCCCTCACCTCTGTTTGCAGCTTTTTCTCCTCTAAAGCATTGCTCCATCAATTATTCTGTCTGTTGGATGTTTCAAACCTCCTCCATTGCCTTCTTCCCTTGATCCTACATATATGTTGAAATATCTACTATCTTTAAAAAATTCAAAATAGAACCTTGTCTCAACCCTGCTCTCCCTAAAGTCACCCCATCTCTTTCTTCCTGCTTATCTGGGTTTCTTAAAAATCTCAATACGTTGTTTCTGTACATTTTGCTCCCTTTATTTCCTCACACCACTGCATTTTAGCATCTATTTCAAAATCTTAACTGAAACTGCTTTTTTTATAGGATTTAACAACCTCTAAATATTAAGTTCATTAGCTCACACATCTCTCATTTGGATTATCTAGTGCATTTTATACTGTTGAACAAATGCCCCTGTGAAACCATGTCTTCCCTTAGATTTGGCAGCCTTACTTCATCCTAGTTTTCTTCCTCTTCCTCTGAAAGTCATTATTATCTTTTGACTCATTGTTTTTTGTTCAATTATTTAAATAAGAATTTTTAAGATGCACTTACTCTCATTTTTTATCCTTGTCCTAGTCACTATCCCTGGTCAAAGTAATCAATTCGTATAACTTTTAACTGTTTCACCTTGGTTTGGATAATTCTCAAGGATAGAATTTAGTAATAATTTTAAGTGCTTCTAAGCTCCATGCTCAGCTTTCTTATATATCCTTATGTTAAGGTCATCTTGAACTGTACACAAAATTAAAATATCTATCTGTCCTCCAAGCTTGGTATTCTTCAAGCAAATCTGAATCTAGATGTTATTTCCCTCCTTGAAAATCCCCACGACCTTAAAAATGTTGCATTGCCTGGGTGGGGACTTTTCTCCTGGTTACTCAGTTAAATTGTTTATCAGTGTCTCTTTCAGGTAGATACAGCCTTCTCCTTTGGTTCTAACAAATAGAATATGAGTAAAATTGATGTTTTTTGATGTTTAGGGCTAACCGATGAAAATTTCCTGCACTACCCTCTGTTATCTTTTTCTTGCTCCATTCAGGATAGATGTTGATGTCCAGGGAGTTGCAGATGGTGCGATGGTTTTCTGTCTGAGCCGCCAAATAATTACATAGAGCAGAAGTCACTCCTCCACCACTAAACAAGAACACTCAGTTCCTTGAATGTAACAAGTACGATTAATAGATTAGTACATGTTAAATTATTGATTTTCCAGGGATTATTTGCAATTACCTTTGACAATAGCCTAAACTCTGTCAAGAGATATACAATCCATTCCCAATTTACTTTTCTCATGTTACATCTATCTCACCACCTCACACAATCTGTATTTGATTCAAACTATACTTTCTTCCTTTCCCTAACATAACATGTTTTTATACCTTTTCACATAGCATATTACTGCCACATGGAAGCCTCTCTTTTATCTCCTTTTTACATTGTAAGTGCTTATTCATTCTTTTATACACAGCTCAAAGATACACTTATCAGTGGAACTATTTTTGATTCTTTACATAAATGTCTTTATATCCCATAACTCTCTGTCATATAGTTTTATATCCCACATGAATCAAAGTTATTCATTTTTCATCTTCTCCCCCAAAATTTTGAATGCCTTTTAAACAGGAGAGTTATTCTTGTTTTCCAAGAACATAAAACATGGTCTGGCATATTTAAGTACTCTAATAATTAAAAGAATAACCCAAGAGACATATTGTCAAAAACAAAAATTCCTAGGATCAAATGGTTCGTGTTTTCTTTGCAATATTTCTAGTAAAATGAGGTCTATATTTTTAAATCTGTGAAATCAGCATAATAAGATTGACATGCCATAGTGTTATTTTAAGATTAACACATATAAATAACAATTCAACAATTCTTTCTTAATGAATTTCTTATTTTCTTTAAATTTCAGAAAATTTCAGGGTACACACATTTTGGTTACATAGTTTACTTTCGTATATTTCAAGTCAAAGTTATAAAAGTGCTATTCACCCAGAAATTGTGCAATGTACCCATTAGGTATGAATTTATCCATCCTCTCCTCCCACCTACTTGAATTCCATTGAGTTTTGCTTCCATATGTGCACATAAGTGTTGATTAAATAGTTTCAATTTACAACTGAGTACATGAGATGTTTGTTTTTCCATTCTTATAATATTTAGGAGAATGGTCTCTAATTCCATTCGGGTTGTTGCAAAAGACACTGGGTCACTATTTTTTATGCCTAAGTAGTATTCCATGGTATGTGTGAGTATATGTGTATACATACATGTATATATATATATATATATATATATATATAGTATGTATGTATACATTTGTATATGTGTATGTATATATACTCAAATACCACATTTTATTGATCCATTCATGTATTGATGGGCACTTGGGTTGTCTCCACATCTTTGAGATTTTAAATGTGGGTGTCTTTTTTACAACATATCTAAAACACAAAGTTTATTTTTAGAATTTTAAAAACACAGGATATAGATGTGATAAATGTGACTGTCATGCATGATGTTAAAAAGGTGATGTGAAAAATAAGAACACAGCTATGCTCTTAGAAAAAGGGATTAGTTGTGCTACTCTTGTGGAAAAGAGGGATAAAGGTCTCTAAAAAGGTCAGGAGAATTTACAAAAAGAAGTAGAGAAAGGTGGGAGGACAAGACTCATTAGGTAATAGGATATTTTAACCTCTGCCTTAAACTATACAGGAAAAATTCTGGGCCTGAAGGATGAGAGAGTAAAATGATCTTGGGGATAAATAAAATAGGAGAAAAGTCAAGATAAATTTCAGGAGGCAGTGAAGAGAGAGAAATACAGACACAGTTACCATTGTTGAACAAGAATATGAAAATAGTAGGAAGACTCTTCCTGAAGCAGGAAGATGAGGAAAGAGTTACTTTACAAAATTCAGCCTTGACTGTAGTTCACAGAGAAATAAAGAAGGAGATGGAGCAGCAAACCCACCAGGAAAGAGCAAAGAGAATTGAAGAGGAGGTTTCTGTGTAAGGAACTGGAGTCTTAGATTAATGAGGCCTGCAGAAGTGATTAAGCAGAAGAACAGAGGGAAACTTCCAAATTGGAAGAAGAGGGAGGTGGCAAGGAAGCTAAAGTCATAGACATGCTTGCAAGGACCCATTCCCTAACTAACTATCACCCAGGCAACAAAAGATGATAGAAATTTGTAGTTGCAACATATAGAACGCTGAGAAAAAATGAGTATATGAAAATCAGTGGGAACATGCTTTCTTCTATTTTGTTTCATTTCCCACAGTGGGACTAACTTGATGATATTTGCAATGGCCAAAGAGGGAAGAAAGAGCAGTGTATCTTTTAAAATACAGTAGGGATGTTGAAGAGACATGAGTCCTTCATGTAAGATGTAAACTAGGTAATAGAAACATCAGAATTAGAAATATATATAAAA
The DNA here is from genome assembly GCA_963573935.1 of Arctocebus calabarensis. Lineage (NCBI taxonomy): Eukaryota > Metazoa > Chordata > Mammalia > Primates > Lorisidae > Arctocebus > Arctocebus calabarensis. The sequence continues at coordinate 17,519 of CAUYON010038604.1, forward strand.
ATGGAACCATATGTAAACATTAAGCTTCTTCCTGAATTTGCTTAAAGAAGAGTATGAGACAGAATTTTGAAATCTCTGAAATGGGAAATTTCTAGGGAGGACAAGTAGCCAAAGTATTCCAAGCAAAGGAATTGCACCAGAATAATGGAGTGCATTTATATTAATTAAAGATCCTTCCTTTTGAAGGATTGAGGGGGGTGTGGTCTTGGTGTGTGCCACACCTTTTGGGGGCAAAACATGATTGTAAGAGGGACTTTACCTAACAAATGCAATCAGTATA
>CAUYON010038606.1:0-12755 GCA_963573935.1 Arctocebus calabarensis
TCCTGGGCTGGAGCCTTTTGACTCTTCTGAGCTTTTGGAGGAGGTGCTGCCTTCTGGCCTGTGGCTTTCTGAGCAGGAACCTTCTGGGCTGGAGCCTTCTTGCCTGCTCTGCAGTGGTCATCTTTTTTGCTGGAACTTTAGTAGCAGCACCCTTAGCAGGTGCTTTTTGGGGAGAAGCTTTCAGAAGAGCTGCTTTTTGAAGCTTCTTAACTTCATTCTTGATTATTCTATTCCTCTGAAAATTGTAAATAAGCAAGCACTTAAATTCTCCTTTCTCACATGAAGTACCCTAAAGACTAGTAACTTGAAATGATTTAGCTACTGATCCATTATCCTGAAATTACACAAAAATACAGATCTTAAAACTTACCATTTTCTTTGCCTTCATAACTTTAAAACGATCAAAATCTGTCATCTTAGCTTTCTATTAAAAAGAAAAAATTAAAATCATTCCTCTTGTACTACAAACTACATTGAACCCTCCAAAAGAAAAAGAAAAAAGCCAAAATTCAAATGTTCCCAAGCCATTACCCTTTCTCTGGCTTCAATTTTCTTGGCCCATCTTGTGGCTGCCCATTTTGTATTTATATCTGCCTTCTGCCAGGCTTGTCGGACATACTTCTGGCGGGCACTAAAAACACCCAAAGACCAAAGATTAAGGAGCCAGTTTTGAAGACACACAAAACCAAGAACAGTGTTTTTTTGTTCACTTCTTTGCAAAGCACTCTTCCTTTTACACTTCCAGTTTTAGTTGTCTTCACAGCATACAACACCTAGCATACCTAGTCTTTTACCTATGTGAATGGTGTTCACTAATCCACAGACTAATTTTAAACACAATTTCAATCAAAACTGCAACCCAGTCTCCATTGTATGGATTTAAAAATCACCTCCAACTGTATAATTCCCTTAGGATAGTTGGTATGTATTTCATTTCCTTATTCCTTTGAGCCACAGGTGCCACCCTAGACTTTTTATGTTTTAAGATAATGACTTGTGGCCAAACATCCTACAAATAAAACTCAGGACACATCATTCAAGAATTTAAGATGGAAAATAACACAAGTACCCAAATAAAACAAGTCATCGTAAATTCCTCCATACAATGAACTCTGATAAGCATCCTCAAGATTCATCCTTATCTTTGTGTCCAACAATGTGGTAGTCATAATAGCACAGCACATGTTCATTCCAGGATATTCAAGTGTTAAGTTTTCAACAACCAGTACTTGATAGTCCATTGTGCATGTATCAGGCATTATATGAAGTACTATCTGGGGAGCACAGCATAGTTTTCATCCTATGCATTTGTGCATCCAAATGCAAAATCAGTTTAGCTTTATGTTACCTGTAAAGGCTATGTTACAGTATGTACTCCTCTGCAACAAACTATCATTGTAGTTTGACATAACTTCATAGCAACACAACAGTGTTTAAATTTCCGCATCAAAAAGGAATCACTACTCTTTGCTCCAATGCTCTAAATGTAAGCCGAGAACAGAAATTCTGAAGTTAAATACCTTATGACACGCAAAAGTCAAGTCACCTAATGATAGCAAAACTGTGATACATAAATTTTATTGTTTTAAAACTAAAAGTGACTGCGTTCACAGAATTCCTAATTTTGTGTGTGAAAATACTAAAGAAAGGGGGACCCACAAGAGGATGGCAACCCTGATAAAGGCAAAACTCTCAAGGGAAAAACACAATAAAAACTTTTGAATTAAGCAAACTTTTACTAATGTAAACAAAGCTAGGAAACAGTGATGATAAACAGTTACCTGTGTGGGAACTTGAGGATGAAGTCAGTGAGTTGCATGCATTTGAAAGGCATGGCCTGTCTTCTTACCTGAGTGCAAGGTCCATCAACCAAAGCCTAAAGACACAAAGATCAAGGATCTCAATGCAAAAACATAACAATTAAAATGGGCACTCTGTATAAATTACCAGTGCACTAGTCCTCTCAAGGCTATCAACTCTACACTACTCCTTCAACACATTCCTCAGGAAAAAAAAAAAGAAAGCTTGACCTACTTTATGGCGGTCTTTTTTATACTAAATTAGATTCATACAGCTTTGCTTGTACACCATCAAATCCTCCTTCAAGTGGCTGAGGCAATAACAAAATCCAGTATTAACAGCTAAACAGCTAAGTCTGTATTAGAACCCCCTGTACCTACGCTGCCTGTTTTCTTAGTGGCAAAATAAAGCTACAGCTCATAGCATTCTCACCTAGACGGCAACTGAGAAAATTACCATCACCATCTACTGGACTACGGTTCACTGTAGCGTTTAATAAAAAGCTGGGACATTTTTACTTACCCTGTTTTGATCAATAACATCTACAATCGCTACAAGCTTTCCAGCGTGAGGCCCAAAGGAGACGTAGGCCACTCGGCCAACCTCCACGAAGCGCCTGAACACCTAAAATGATAAGAAAAGAAACCAGCAGACTTACAAATACTCAGTCTACATAATCTTCTGCAGCTTAAAGGCAACATGGCTAATTCCAGAGAAAAAGAAACGCTGAAGGAGTAGACGCCCGAACACCAAGAGCCGACCCGAAGAACTAAACAGGCAAGCCCAGAGGTGCGAAAAGCCCGGCTCTCGCCCCCGCCTCCCGCCCCCTAGTTCGCCAAACTCTGGAGACTGACCACCTCAGCCGTCCGGCTCCGGCGGCGTCAGTGAGCACGCGTGGCCAAGGCGGGCCAGGCCTTCGCGCCCCTCCACGCGCTCACCAGCCGCGAGTCCGCGAAGGGCCCGAACCCGTGCACAGGAGACCCATGGACCATCGCCACACGCTGCCCAAGACCCTCCGAACGCCATTGCGCGCCTCAGGTACCCCGCCGAGTCGGAGGTCGAGCGGCGTGGTAACCAGAGCGGAGCTCCAGACAGAAAGACTCACCATGTCGGCGGCGTCCGGCGAGAAGAGAGAAGGCTCGCCCAACCGTGCGCATGTGTAGCTGTCCGCCCCGCCCCTACGCTAACGAGCCCCCAACGTGGGCACCGATTGGTTGGCGTGGCGTACGGGCACGCAGGGTGACTGGGAAAACATGGCGGAGCCCGCAGGGAAAAATTGGTTTTTAGTCGGCGGATTCGGCGCGGTTGGATTTAGTCGTTCGGGCTGCGAAGTTGCCAGAAGGTCATCTCTTAGCAAGTTAGGATAAAGAAGAGCACAGATACCGGCTCGGTGTCTGTAGGTCAGCGGCTGGGGCGCCAGACATATACACCGGAACCGAAGGGTTCGAATCCGACCTGGGCCTGCCGAACAACAATGACAGCTACAACCAAAAAATAGTCGGGCATTGTGGCGGGCGCCTGTAGTCCCAGCTCCTTTGGGAGGCTGAGGCAAGAGAATCGCTTGGGCCCAGGAGTTTGAGGTCTCTTTGAGTTGTGGCGCCACAGCACTCTACCCAGGGCGACATAGTGAGACTCTGTCTCAGGCACAGGAACTATGCCTGTTCCTTGAAACTCTGTCTGCATCCCATTGATCTTTTTATTCTCCCAATTTTTGTTTAAATGTTGGTTTTATTCATGGCTTAGTACTAGGTTTGTTCGCTCCTCACGTTATTAACCTTTATTCTGTTTACTCATTTCCTTTTTTATTCACCACTATACTGGCGAGGATAAGAAAACCTTTACAGCAATCACACAGAAACATTGCTGTACTAGTATAAATAATAACCGTAAACTTTTCTAGATATCCCAAAGGTTAATATTTTACGTTTGCGTTATCCTGTCATTTTTATCTGAACCGTTTGAGAGGAAATTCAGACATGACATTCTTTTATCTCTACATTCTTAAATGTGTGTTTCCTAATAACAAAGACATTTCCTTACATTATCAGTACACTTACCAAATTAGAAAGTTAATTTTACTACATTGTTATTAGCTAATGGGAAGCTTTTATTTTTTATTTTTATTTATTTATTTATTTTTTTGAGACAGAGCCTCAAGCTCTCAACCTGCAATTCCTGGGCTCAAGCGAGTCTCCTGCCTCCGCCTCCCAAGTAGCTGGGACTACAGGCGCCCGCCACAACGCCCAGCCATTTTTTGTTTGCAGCCGTCATTGTTGTTTGGCAGGCCTGGCTGGATTCGAACCTGCCAGCTCAGGTGTACATGACTGGCGCCTTAGCCCATTGAGCTACAGGCGCCAAGCCAATGGGAAGCTTTTATTCAGATGTTATCAATTGTCCCTCTTACTTCCTTTGGTGCAAATTGGAAAAGAAAATGTTTTTCCTGTCCCATGATCTAATTAATGGAGGATTACAAGTTGCATTTAGTTATCAGGTCTGTAATTTTTAACTGATAGTTTTAGATTTAACTGTTAAATCTGTATAACAGTTCCTAAGCTTTTCTGGGTGCTTTATGATACATTTTTTTAAAGTACAGGCTTGTCTTGTGGACTTTGTAAGGGTTTATTGGGAGTTTTCCTCAAGATTAGATTCAGAGCATTAATTTTTTTTGTGGAAATGCTGTGTCCTTAGTGCATTACAAGAGAACACAAATGTTCCTCTCTATATTTTTTAATACACATTATTTATATACAGAGAGTGCTGAAAAATATATACACATTTTAAGAAAGGAAAAAAACTATTAAATTTGTAACACTCAATATGTGCTGTCAAAAGGTGAATGCAAGCCACGTTTGAGTATTTCTTGTAATTGCAGAAGTCAAATGTGACTTGAGTATTACAAATTTAACAGGTTTTTCTTTTCTTAAAATGGGTATGCACCTTTTTGCATCATCTGCATATATAGTTTCATATATTTCTATATGTATATATTTTTAAAGACACAGCCTGGCTATGTTGCCTAGGTTGGAATTCAGTGGATTTTCACAAGCTGGACCATCCCCCATTACTGCCTTCAACTTAGGGGTTCAAGCAATCCTCGTGCCTTGGTTTTCTGAGTAGCTGGGACAATAAGCATACACCATTGCCCTCTGGCTCTCTTGATTCTTTGACATTACCTTTTACCACTTAATTAAGGTGGTGATTTTTGTCATGACAATTCTCAAGTGTATTCCAAGCCTTTCCTCTAAGCCAGTGTTTCTCACTTTCTTATCTTAAGGCACACTTGAACCTATAGTTAAATTTCCACACCAGAAATTATGTTAAATCCTCCCCCCCCAAAAAAAAATATACTTACTGTGCTTTGAACTTATTTAGAAAATAATTTAATTAATGGTCTTTAAAATTTTTTCATGACATACCTAAGATCTCACTGCACACTGGTTGAAAGTCACTGCTGTAAGTTCTATGCCAGTATATCCTCCTGGAGTGCTCTAGTGGTCTCATAAGTGATCTGCTGTCTTTAATCTATTGTCTGCTAGGCAGTCAAATTTTTTTTTTTTTTGAGATAGAGTCTCACTTTGTCACCCTTGGTAGAGTGCTGTGGCGTCACAGCTCACAGCAACCTCCAACTCTTGGGCTAGGGCGATTCTCTTGCCTCAGTCTCCTGAGCACCTGGTACTACAGGCGCCCGCCACAACACCCGGCTATTTTTGTTGCAGTTGCCACTGCTGTTTTACCTGACCCGTGCTGGATCACCCTTGGTATGTGGGGCCGGCGCCCTACCCACTGAGCCACAGGCACCACCCAGCAGTCAAATCTTTTAAAGAAGTCAATCAAATCAAGTCACTTCCTGCTTAAAATACTTAAATTGCTGGTCATCATAGTTCATGCATGTAGTCCCAGCTACTCCTGAGGCTGAGATGGAGGATAGCCTGAGTCCACGAGGCTGCAGTAAACTATAATCAAGCCATTGCACTCATGCCTGGGCAATAGAGCAAAACCCTGTTTGTTTGTTTGTTTGTTTCTTTCTTTCTTTCTTTCTTTTCTTTTCTTTTTTTTTTTTTTTTGAGACAGAGTCTCTCTTTCTCGCCCTCGGCAGAGTTCCACAGCATCGCACAGCTCACAGCAACCTCTAACTCCTGGGCTTAGGGGATTCTCTTGCCTCAGCCTCCTGAGTAGCTGGGACTACAGGCGCCCGCCACAACACCCAGCTATTTTTCTGGTTTGCAGTTCGGCCGAAGCTGGGTTTGAACCCACCACCTTCGGTATATGGGGCCAGCGCCCTACTCGATGAGCCACAGGCACCGCCCGCGACCCTGTTTCTTAAAAAAAAAAAAAAAAAAAGATTTGGCTAGGAGTAGAGGCTTATAAGTCCAACACCAGTGGGAGGCTGAGGCAGAAGTTATCACTTAAGACCAGAAGTTTTAGCCTGGCTTGGGCAACATAGTGAGATCCCATCACTACAAAAAATACATACATACATATATATGCACATATATATATATATATAATGGGGTTTTTTTTAGAGACAGTCACTATCGCTCTCAGTAGAGTGCTGTGACATCACAGCTCACAACAACCTCAAATTCTTGGGCTTAAGCGATTCTCTTGCCTCACCCTCTCAATGGTTGGGATTACAGACACCCACCACAATGCCCAGCTACTTTTTGTTGCAGTTTGGCCGGGGCCGGATTCAAACCCACCACCCTCGGTATATGGAGCCAGTGCCCTACCCACTGAGCCACAGGCGCCACCCAAAATACATATTTTTTAAATTTACTCAGGTGTGATGTGATGATATATGCCTGTAGTTCTAGCTTCTTTGTAGGCTGAGTTGGGAGGATCTTGTGAGCCCAAGAATTTGAAGGTGCAAAGAGCTATAATGCCATTGCATTTCAGCCTGTGCAATCAAAAACATGTTTATACCCAAACTAGAAACTGTCCAAAAGCCCATACACAAGAGAATGGATAAACTGTGGTAGTCTAAAGCATATAGTAACTACAACTACATGGAACAACATGGGCGAATTTTACATATAACACTAAGTGAAATAGAAACACAAAAAATATATGCTATATAATTTTATATAAAATTCAAAACAGGCAAAATTGCCTATGGTTGTGAGAAGTAATGATCACGTTTACCTCGGAGGCTGGCAGGAGTGGCTGAAGGGAAAGAGGGAGCATCTGAGCTGTTGGCCATTTTATTCTCTTCATCTGAGTGTTAGCTAAAGGAGTGTGTTTAACTTGTGAAAATTCAAAGTTCTATTCCTATAGTTCATGCATTTTCTCCCAAAATGTGTGTTAACTTAAAAAAAAAAATGGAGTTCCCTGGCTCTGTAAGAATTTGGTTTGCAGGTCTAGAGAGGAGGCAAGAAATTGCATTTTAAAATAACTTCCCTAAGTGGTTCTCTGAACACATTGTAGGAAACACTTTAAGATCCTCCATATAGTTACAAAATTCTTTTTCTAATGTACATTATCTGATTACGTAACCCTCTGTTTAAAGTCCTAGAAATGTTCGTTTTTAATCCCCTATCCTGCAGGATAAAGTTCAAATCTCTCCAACCTGGCATTCAAGGTGCTCCAAAATTTCAGGTCCCATAGTTTTTCATGCTGTTGAGCCCTCTCCTTTCTTTGGGCTCCCCACGATCCCCCCAAAATCCCTTCCCAAGCAGCTCCAGGCAGTTTTCAAATTTTTTCCAAGCTCCATTTAAAATGTTAAGGTAACTTTCTGCAAACAAAGCCTGTAAGCCTGGGAAGGTCGTGGGTATGCAGGAATGAACAAAATAACCACTAATGGCCATAGACGTCAGAAAACAGGTGACTAGACTTAGCAATCTCAGTTAGTCTCCGCGAGCTAGCGGTGCTTCCGGAAAGACTACCCAGGAGCTCCGCGGCCGCCCTGCGATCACCCAGAGAAAGGGCAAGTTGAAGGCGAGGCCCGTAATCAAGATGGCGTCCTGGGCCTGCCCTCTGCTCATTGGGCTGCTGCCTAAAGAGCCACGCCCCTCCCGTCACCCAATCGGAAGAACCCAATAAATTCTTCCAATTACCGAGAGAATGGCCACCTCGAGGATGATGCCAGGAGTGGATTTGGCTTCCTGGACATTCTCTGTAGTTTATTCGGCCTCCCCTCAGGCCCTAGTAGGACGCCCAATCGCCAAGAGGAAAGGCTAGGCGCGGTCCGCATCTGTGACAAATGTGGAGGCCGGAAGGCGCTCAGAAAACGTTAGCTAGGACTTCGTGCACTATGTTTTGGAAACCGTACCCGCTCCACCTCGGAAACCGCGCCCTTCCTTTGCTTGTGGCAAGGGATGGGTATGAGCGGCAGGGCGGGCGCCGAGCTCCTGGTTCCTGCAGGGGCCGGCGGAGAGCAGTGGTCCTGGGGCCCGGATGGGGGACGCGAGGGAGAGTAGCAGGACGCCCACTTCCCCGCAGTGTCCTGGAGTGTCTGTTGATGTTGATGTGGCCAGACCAGTCTACCTGTAACCAGATCAACTTCAATATTTATGTCAGCCTCAGTTAAGTAGATGTGTCTTGTTTTTTTCCCCAGTCACTGGGGATGGAGACTTTAGCTTAGCGTGCAAAATGTCCAAAGAGAAAGTAATCATTCTGTTAAATAAGTGAACCTAACTAGCTTCCCGCAGCCCTGCCTTTCTTATTCCTGTAACCTTCATGAAATGTGAACTCATGAGTTATGACCAAATTGGCACATTAGCCATAGACTCCTTAGCCAAGTGTAAAAAAACTGTATCTGTTTTCAAAATTTGCAATCTTAGGAACTCCGAACCTAAGCAAGACAGCGTCCACGAGGCAGCCCAAGACGACCAGGAACAAACCTGTAGTCAACAAAATCAGTCAACAAAATCAACAGGTCTACTGATATACTGCAGTGGGGGGTCTTGCATACCAGAAACACCTTGGAGTTTTTTAACCAAAGGAAGGAAAAGATAAATAAAGATTTTGAACAAGTGTGAAGTTTAGGTGGAATTTAAATGAAACAGTGTTTTGATACTCTCAAAGCAAAGCAAGGTTGTAAGAGGGGTCAACATTAGGCCTAGACTGCAAAGTGGACCCATGATCCTGTTTCTTTGAAAATGTCCAGAAACCCTTTTTCTGAAATTTTGCTGCTGGCTTGTAAATTGAAGCTGCTTCTCTATGTTAAAGTGACTTACATCCTCCAAGCACAAGTAAGGTATTTTATTCTTACTGACAGAATCTCAAACAGCAAGTTTCTGAGAGTTGTATTTTAAAGAACAGAGTTTCTCAGTGAATGAGAAAGCAGTAAACACTCAAAGAGTGTTATTAGGACACTTTATAGATGAAGTGTGTCCCTGCAAATTGTTTCCTGTTAAAGTTTGAGCAGCTGTCTTTATTTGTATTTGTTTTTCCTCATGAATAACTATGTAGAATTTTCTTTCAAACTGACCAAATTTTTATTTACTCCCCAGGAATGCTGATGGTGTGGGAAGAAGGTATTTGAGGGATGATATCAATAGAGAAGTTCTGGATCTTTCCTGTTGCAAAGTTCGCAGTAAACTTACCACAGGTGATAACAGACTCTGGGATGAGAAAGATGTCCATAATGGGGAGAACACTGGCTGATTAAATCCCAGAAACCCGTGTGACATGCAAAGGAAGGTGATATTAGCAACTCAAAAATTGCCCACTTCCAACTTTCAGTTCCCACAGAGGCTAAAATACTCTGAAATGGGTCAGGACTCTTGGAACACAGTGCCCAACTCCTCAGTAATAAAAGTTGATCCAATACTCCAAATGCCTGGATGAATTTTTTTGTGGTCTGTGCTTTGTATTTAACAACCAAGGTGGTAGTGTTGTTTTCTGTGCCTTTGAAAGATTGGTCCAGTGTCAGGAAAATACTTGATAAACAACAAATCTAAGGATCTTGGAAAGGTGACAACAAAAACGGGAGCTTCACCATGCTCGTGTCTGGGAAGAATCAATGTTGTTAAAAATGTCTATACTTCTCAAACAATCTACAGATTCAATGCAATCCCCATTAAAATACCAACATCATACTTTCAAGATTTGAAAAAAAAATAATTCTTCATTTTGTATGGAACCAGAAAAAACCCTATATAGCTAAGGCAATTCTCAGTAATAAAAACAAGGCTGGGGGAATTAGCCTACCAGACTTTAGTCTGTACTACAAGGCCATAGTGGTCAAAACAGCATGGTATTGGCACAAAAATAGAAGACATAGACATCTGGACTCAAATGGAAAACCATGAGATGAACCTAAAAGCTTACAGCCACCTGATCTTTGATAAACCAAAAAAAAAAAAAAAAAAAATTCATTGGGGGAAAGTGAACTCAATAAATGGTGCTGGGAGAACTAGATACCACCTGTAAATGACTGAAACTGGACCCCCACTTTTCTCCACTCAACCAAAATTGATTTCAAGATGAATGAAAGATCTAAGCATGAATCAATACAAATCCTTGAAGAAAGTGTGGAGAAAGAATTTAAGCTATCATCCTGGGAAAAGACTTTATGAAGAAGACTCCAGTGGCAATTGCAACAACAACAAAAAACAAATGGGACTTAATTAAACTAAGTAGCTTCTGTACAGCTAAGGCAACAACAACCAAAGCAAATAAACAACCATCAAAATGGGAAAAGATATTTGCATATTACAAATCAGACAAAGACTTAATGACTAGAATCCATAGAGAACTCAAACAACAACAAAAAAGCCAGCAATCCCTTATGTCAATGGGCGAGTGGGATGACTAGAACCTGTAAAGAAGACAGACAGGGCGGTGCCTGTGGCTCAGTCAGTAAGGCACCGGCCCAATACTGAGGGTGGTGGATTCAAAGCCAGCCCTGGCTGAACTACAATAAAAAAAAAAAAAATAGCTGGGCGTTGTGGTGGGTGCCTGTGGTCCCAGCTACTTAGGAGCCTGAGGCAGGAGAATTGCCTAAGCCCAGGAGTTGGAGATTGCTGTGAGCTCTGTGATGCTATGGCACTCTACCAAGGGTGATAAAGTGAGACTCTGTCTCTACAAAAAAAAAAAAAGACAGATGAATGGCTAACAAGTATATGAAAAAATGCTCAGTAGCCCTAATTATCAGAGAAATGCAAATCAAAACCACCCTGAGATATCACATAACCCCAGGGAGAATGGCCAATACCACAAAGACTCAAAAGCTGCAGGGTGGTGCCTGTGGCTACAAAGGAGTAGGGCGCTGGACCCATATACCAGAGGTAGCAGGTTCAAACCCAGCCCTGGCCAAAAACCAAAAACTGCAAAAAAAAAAAAAAAAAAAAAGACTCAAAGCTGCAGATGCTGTGGGGGGTGTGGGGAGAAGGGACGACTTTTACACTGCTGATGGGATTGCAAACTAATACAACTCTTTTGGAAAGAAGTATGGAGACTCCTCAAAGAACTCAAACTAGACCTCCCATTTGATCTTACAATCTCATTACTGGGCATCTACCCAGAAGAAAAAACTTTTTATCATAAGGACATTTGCACTAGACTATTAATTGCAGTTCAATTTATAATTGTCAAAATGTGGAAACAGCCTAAATGCCCACCAGTCCAGGAATGGATTAACAAACTGTGGTATATGTATACTATGGAATACTATACAGCCACTAAAAAGGATGGTGACTATATATCTTTCGTATTAATTTGGATGGAGTTGAAATACATTCTTCTTAGTAAAGCATCACACGAATGGAGAAGCAAGAGTCCAATGTACTCAATTCTTTTTTTTTTTTTTTTTTTTGAGACAGAGCCTTAAGCTGTCACCCTGGATAGAGTACCGTGGCATCACAGCTCACAGCAACCTCCAATTCCTAGGTTCAAGCGAGTCTCTTGCCTCCGCCTCCCAAGTAGCTGGGACTACAGGCATCCGCCACAACACCCGGCCATTTTTTGGTTGCAGCCGTCATTGTTGTTTGGCGGGCCCGGCTGGATTCAAACCCGCCAGCTCAGGTGTACGTGGCTGGCGCCTTAGCCCGCTGAGCTACAGGTGCTGAGCCTCTTTTTTTTTTTTTTTTGAGACAAAATCTCAAGAAGTCACCCTCAGTAGAGTGATATGGCATCACAGCTCACAGAAACCTCAGACTCTTTGGGCTTAAGCAATTCTCTTGCCTCAGCCTCCCAAGTAGCTGGGACTACAGGTGCCCTCCACAATGCCAGGTTATTTTTGTTGTTATTGTTGCAGTTGTCATTGTTTTTTAGAAGGTCTGAGTTGGGCTCAAACATGCCAGCTCCATTGTATGTGGCTGGCACCCTACCCACTGAGCTATGAGCGCTGCCAGAACTCAATTCTGATATGAGGACAATTGATGCTAGTACATGGTGGGGGGAAGGTGGGAGGGCCATGGTGTTTGACACACCTCTTGGTGGTGGGACACTATTAATAGAGGGACTTCACCCAGCAAACGCAAGCAGTGTAATCTAGCTTGTTGTACACTCAATGATTTCCCAACAATAAAAAAAAGGGAGTTTCTGTTACCTTTGAGCATAAGCTATTGACAGAAGTTGTCGTATGCTAAACAGATCATTAAAATCCCTATTATAGGGCGGCGCCTGTGGCTCATTGAGTAGGGCACTGGCCCCATATACTGAAGGTGGCAGATTCAAACCCGGCCTCGGCCGAACTGCAAAACAGAAAAATAGCCAGGCATTGTGGTGCCTGTAGTCCCAGCCTGTAGTCCCAGCTACTCAGGAGGCTGAGGCAAGAGAATCGCCTAAGCCCAGGAGTTGGAGATTGCTGTGAGCTGTGTGATGCCACGGCACTCTAAACCGGGGGTGATAAAGCAAGACTCTGTCTCTACAAAAAAAAAAAAAAAATCCCTATTATATTGTATGTTTCTCACTCAAAAGATATGAGGTTATCTATCATATTCTTGGCACAGGGTGGATCACCAACCAGAGTTGGCTCCTTCTAATGATTACAGCCTCCAGGAGTAATGGCT
>CAUYON010038607.1:0-32796 GCA_963573935.1 Arctocebus calabarensis
TAATGTGCACAATGTGAGGGTGTTCAGCACGCCCCCTGGTGGGTGGGATCTCACCTAATGTGCACAATGTGAGGGTGTTCAGCACACCTCTTGGGCCAAGGGCTGTAAGAAATGAAAACAATGTAACTTAAACATTTGTACCCTCATCTCAATCTGAAATAAGGATGATTAATTAATTTTTTAAAAAGGAAGCAAATGGAAATTCTAATGTTTAAAGAGAAACTCACTGAAATAAAAACTCACTAAAGTGGCTCAGCAGGAGATAATGAGCTGGTAAAAAAAAAAATAATCAGCCCACTTGAAGACAGATTGATAGAAATTATGCGATGTGAAGAACAGAAAGAAAAAAATAATGAAGAAAAGTAAACAGAGCCTCAGAGACATGTGGGTCACCATTAAATACAAGAAAATGAGACTATCAGAAAGAATGACCCGAAATATACTCAAGGAAATACTGCTTATTAAAAACATCTCAAAGTTGATTTTAAAAAGGCTTAATCTATCTGTCCAAGAAGCTCAGTGAATTCTAAATAGGACAAATGCAAAGATATGCATAACTAAATACATTAGGTAAAACAACAGAGCATTAAACCGCCTCTGGGACCCTTCTAAGCACAGAGAGCTCAGTGACTCATAGGTCACATGTCCATAAAAGTGGCCTGTGGCTTTGAACATTTGAAATGGGTACATTTGCAAATGCTATGCAGTGCATAATATTATTCCTCTTCCACAGCTGAAAAACGCCTGAGGCTTTGAAAGATGTAACTGGATGCCCAAGTTCACACATCCTGTAAAGGACATAACTCTAAATTTCTAGATGTTTTGATTGTTCTATGTGATTTGTTTTAAAGGCTGATGGAGCACAACAGAGGTACTATACTTGCTGTCTCAAAAATGTGTGTTAAATGTTTCTGTGTTGCTCATTTCTGATTGCTCCCTTCTTGTTGTAGTATGATATGCTTCTCTCTGCAAGGGTCCTGCTGAAATCTTCCAGGTTAGAGAGTGGTTGTCTATCCACCCAGTGGGTAAGATGCTGCACTATAGCCAGGATAAGCAGAGCAGGCTCTGATTTTCAGCATCAGAGTCAGGACTCCATTAATGCAAAAACCCAGACTAGAAGTGCTGAAGGCACAGATTCACTGGCCTTCCTGGATAGTCCTCTAAGTGCTCATTAATACTGAAGCCCATTGTAATTACTCTCACAAAATCCCACGGTACTTGCAAACCTTACCTTTTGCCAGTTTTTCTTATCGGGTTTGCAATAGTGAGGTGGCCTTTTGTCCACAGGAGTGCACATCATGAATCACTAGTACATGTGCTCTGCTGGGGTGGGGGGCCATAGTCCATATTATTGTTCAATTTTTTTTTTTGGACTAGGGTTTGGGGGGAGGTAAGTGAGAAGAGAGTAAGCTGTAAATAGCAGGTGACTTCCCTCGGAACAAATTAGGCCCTGAGAATTGTATAAGTGAGCAAATCTAATTTTAGTGAACAAAAGAGGCTGGGAGATGCTGAGTGTAATTTTTATGTAAAAATAGGAAGTCTCCAAAGACATCTCTCTTTAAACAGATGAATGCAAATTACCAAAGTCATCCAAATAGAGAAGGTTGATTTATGCGTTTTCCATTGTACCCTTCAACAAAAAAAGCTTTTTCTGTTTCCAAATAATATGCATTTGGGGTAAAGTTTCACTTTATGCACCAAGAATGGCTGAGAGGAGAGAGATCCAAAGCAGTCATGTAAAGAAATTGTTTCTCTCTCTCTCTCTTTTTTTTTCTCAACACAGCTTCTGCCAAATAGTCTGTCCAACTGTCTACTGTATCCACTTTTAGCTACTTGAATTTTAATTAGAAAATAAAAGTTTTAATGTTATGTAGCAGAATATATGATTAGTTCTGCACTGGCACCCTATGTCTTCAACAGAGGGCAGACATGATAAGAAAAAGAAATCAAATTCTGCTTGAACATAGACAGTAGATCAATTCCCAAATCAGCAAAAGCCACTTTAGAGGCAGATCTTGTTCAAACACCTTCTCCACATCATCAGTGTTTATAGGTTACTTATAGGTTTCAGTGCTCAAATCTCTTGAAATTGTTAGTGCATTGCTTAGCTACAAACATATTTAAGTGATTGTTTAAGACAATGCACTGCTTACATGCTTTTCACTGCATTTACTCAGAGGGTTTCTTTTTCTCATGTCCCCTTTCTACATGGTTCACGAATGGCTCTAACACAAATTTTTTTTTTTAAGTGACAGGGTCCTTCTATATTTCCCAGATTGGATTCCAACTCCTGGGCTCAAGCAACCCGTCCACCTCAGCCTCTCAAGTAACTTGGACTACAGTTCTGAGCCGCCATTCCCAGCATAAGACTTTTATATCATAGCAAAAGTGAAGTAATTTTCATCTCTCTCTTTAGATATTCCTCTGTATGTATATGTATGTATTTATTTATATACCTCTGTGTTCATAATTCAAGAGGCATTTACTGAGTGCCAACTACATACTAATGACTAATCTAAGAACTGAAGATATTTTAGATCCAATCTCTCTCCTGGAGTACTTTATATTTGCTCTTAGAGAAAGAATATTTTTCGGTGATTAATTGGCAACTTTTGTTGTTACTCTTTGCCATGCTAGTATTGTGCTTGTATCTTAATATGTGACACTTTCATCAGATGCAACTATTTTGGGAGCATGCTCATGGTATAAGTTTCACTTTTCCATACCTTTCTAAATATTTCTTTCATATCTATGTTGCATTTTTCTCTTTTTAAAAAGGCCCCCAAATTCTCTCTTTACTGAGTTACGATTTTCCCCAATTTTAAAATAAAACCTCTTTAATATTTAATTGTATAACTTATGAGAAATTCACTTTCCATTTTCTCCCCAAAGATTTTTAGGAATAACTAGACATTACAATCCAAGATTACGTCTTGATATAATTTCATTTTGTCTCTAAATTCTCAGTGTATGTTTTTACGCTGCAGTCTATGGCTTCTGGACTTTTTTCTTTTTCACTTTGCTCATGAAATTTATTATTTTTTCTCCTTCATTAAAAAAAAGTTCTTTCAAGGTTTTAACAGAAGTTTGAGTATAATGATTAAGAATGACTATAGTACAAGGACAATCCAGGAACCAATTAAACATTCCTTATATTACATATAGATTTTGTTTATACTACATCATTCCTATGATGAGGTGCAACTATAGGAGTCCTTTCTTGGCCCTAATTATAATTGGTCGACCTGTTGTTTCTCTCTTCAGAAGCCTCTTCTGAACTTCAGGTCTTTATATTCAACCTACATGACATTTTAAATGTATCTCAACTCCAAATTTCCAGACTACATTCTTCATCTTTCTTTCCAATATAAGACCTCTGTCAGTATTTCTCATCTGAGTGAGTAATGGGGATGATTTTGCAACTTGGTTATTTCTTAAAAAATAATAACATGCTTAGCTCACTTGGAACAATGTTATATTCAAGGAATCTCCAAATAAAAACAAAATTCTAATATTTTAATTTTTAAGTTATTTTGAATGTATTAGGTGTTACAAGTACCTTGCTAACCAAAATAGATATTTGACAACCCATTCATATTCCAGTTTTTGGAAACTTCTGGAAGAGCCTTGATTTCTCCCACAAATAGATTTTCTTTCAACCAAGGTGTCTTATTTTTATTCTTTTATCCAATATTCCCTCTTGTTAGTCATTTTATTATAAGGCCAGATCTTGGTGACTTTGTTTTCTTACCTTAGACAATGAGTGTGTAAAGTAGGAAGATTAGAATGCAGAAAAAGAGGGAGGGTTAAAGTTACACATTCACGGCAAGAATTATCTCTTTGGACCCTCGGATATGAATGTGTTTTGACTGTTCAGAAGACTGTGTGTTATCTCACTGATACACACAGGGTCTCTGCAGTTAGGATTATTTCTGAAACTTCAGGGACTTCAATGAATGAACTACAAATGTTCATTAAGTTTCTGAGCGTAGGCCATTCACGTTATTAATTTCCTATAAAATACATATTAGTTCATAGCTCTCATACGTATTTTTGAGTCTGAGAGGAGAACTTTACTTATGTTTTGTTTCATAAAAAAAGAAAAACTTTGACTTTTTATATATTTTACACTTGATCTTAGCCAAAAGGCCTAGACGTGATTTTTGTATATGTTTTAAATTGAAGTCGTTAGAAAGCAATTCTCAATATATTTATTTTCTCTAACATCTGCCTTTTTCTTGAGAATTTTATGATAAGGCCATTCTATTAATTTTTGAGGGTTTTAGATACTTAACATTGTTTTTAGATTGAATGAATATTAATTTTGCATAATTAAATGTTTAAATACTTTATAATTCTACTTTTATATTCCAAAATAACATTAGGTTTCCATTCTTGAATCACTCAGGAAGATATACACTGAATACAGATACTTCAAGTATTATCTAAAGTACTATTTTTAGTGCAAATGGCTGACTAAAACAGATATTGACTCATATAGACTTATGCATTATACATTTATGTATAATAAATTTTATAGCTCTTGTACATTGAATTATATTGTTAATTATGTTATTCTTTTCTTAAAATGCCACAAAGAGGAAATTGGGGTTCGAATGAAGGAAAACTGTATTTTTTTAATCTTCTCTAATGTGACTTAATATTGCAAAAATCTGTGAACATTGGGAACATTTTTATTCTTCATGTGTTTTATTAAAGAGGCACCAGAGGGGCATATTAAACATAAGTCTTAGACATAGGTATATATTTTCTTAAAACGTTCAAATAAAATGTCTAATGTATGTACTTAAATATTAATTATTTTATCTTAAAATGTCATAGATGTTTCATTTTATTCTAATAGCGAACTATGTCTTATTATGTGATTAGTATTTTCTTCTTCTCAAATATATAAAAATGTTCTGTTACTAATTTAATCTTCATACTCCACGCCTCATTGGTAGGTACTCTTTTTAAAAATAAATGTTTTTTTTTTATTTACTTATTTATTTATTTTTTTATTGAATCATAGCTGTGTACATTAGTTTTTTTAAATAGAAGTAAAGATGTAAACTTTTTAGTTCCTGTTGTTTCCAAACAACTTGGAGATCCTCCATATTCAGACAGAAAAGCTTCACTTAATTAACTCTGTGTGCATTGGAATTGCACACAAAAGCTTCAAATCCTAGTTCTTCCATAGATTTCCTGAAGACCTCTCTGGTCAGAGGTTTCCATTTTAAAAATACAATTAAATGATAATTGGGATAAATTATCCTTCCACCCAAGGCCTTTAAAAAACAAAACAGGGACAGTCAATCTTTTACAAAAAAAAAGTCAAGTCAGATACAAGGACCAACTGAACACCAGGATTCTAGGAAGGGACTCCCCAGAATTGGACTCAGTGTCTGGAAATCATTTCTGTGACTTTGATATGAGCTGGAGTTTTGGTCAACAGTTTGGCAAGGCTATACATTTCAAATGTTGTACATAGTGAGTCCCACCAATGTCAGCACTTCTAAACATTATTAATACAGTGAATATTTTAATACTAATGACTGTACTTCCAAGTTTAAATTAGTTTTATCATCTTCATCACTGTGTTCATCATTTCATTGATTCAACAAATATTTTTAAAGCAACTACTGTAGGGTTGACAGGTGTGGTAAACTTTCAAAGAAGGCCTCTTGCCTCACATACCTAACACTGCAATGAGCAGACACCAAATAATAAATGAATAAACACAATAATTACAAAATTTAAAAAACACAACATTTAAGTGTAAAGTAGCTGGCAGAGCTAATTAATGCTAAGTAGTATTTTTCACAGGGACATATAGTGGGTTGAGCATATCCTTTGCCAAAAATAATAAGGTACAAAGTTTCCTGGAAATGAAGGAATCAATTCAGTGCAGAAAAAAACCATGGCTTTAGGAGTGGATTTAAACTATTCCAAAGTACAAACCAGTACAAACAGAAATGATATTCTTCCTTAAAAATAAAAATATTTAACTTCATTGAGAGAAAGTTTCAGCTATATAAATAATTTCTTATTTGGCTGGGTTCCTAACTAGCAAATTTGTATATTGTCATCTGAACAATAAAAAGACCAAAAGGAGGGATTCTACTCATGTTTAGTTGCCAAAAAAAATTTCAGACAATTTGTTATTCTTTATGGTGATTGAGAAAAGGTAAGGAAGAAAATGATATATTTGAAATCTGCAAAGATAAAAGCCAGTTTGGAGAAGAGTTATGAATATCTATAAGGATCATGTTATGAATCTCTATACTTTTTAAATATCCAATTTAATAATTTTCTCAATATGTTATTCTCTTCACTTCTATTTTCATTCTCCACCTTAAGATGATTGCATCTACTTATAGTCAATAAAATGAATTGGTGAGTTGTTTGCTTTTATATTACTGCCCTTGTGATCTTTCCTTCCGAACAGGTATTAAGCAAATTGCTCTTTCACAGAAATCATAAATTTATTTCCTATTCCTATTTATATTGATCATGAAATAATTAAATTATAGAATCAAATGGACCAAATTTAATTTATAAAAAAGGTCTCAAACATATTTAAAATGAGAAGCTATGATTAGTATATGTGAAAAAATCAATGATGTATTTATGTAAAGTTGACTCAAATGAGTTGTCCCGTGTTACAGCATTGATTGTGTGAGTCTTGTATCTACTCTGGGCTTATTCTTGTTAGAACATCAGGACAGTGACAAATGCTACTAGAGTCTACTGAAAATTAGGAATCTTATTTTAAAGATACTCAAAGTCATTGAGCATTTGGGAATTATTTGAGTACTACGAGAATTTAGAATGTAATTAGCAGTGTAATCAATCATTGCTTAAAATATATGCTATATGTTAGCCATTCTGACAAAAAAATCTCAATCAATTCATCAATTTCCTGATAAAATATTTTCAAAACATTTTCAGGTAAGAGGTTTACTCCTGGTCCTCATTCACATCTTTTGTAAAATATTTTGTTTCTATCTAAACCTGGTAAAATCTTTGTTTGTTTTGATCCACAATGAACTGCTCATTTCTAGAATCAATTCTAATAAATTGATATATAATAAAATATTTATAATAATAGAAGCATAATACATATGATTAATTTTTAGAATAGCCCTCAATAAAATCAAATAATCAAATATTCTAAAACTACAGTTAATGAAAAGGTATTATTTTAAAGTGCGATGACTCAAAGGAGTTTTGAGGACCTAATGATTTAGGAAAAGAATGGACCACTGAATAGCACTACCACAAACCTTGTCTTTTTAACGTTTATTTTTGGTTTCTTTGTATCAGTATGCCTAGGAAGTTGAGATCCCAAGTGAATTATGCCATAGAATACAGTAAAAAGCATACAAACCTGCAAAAATTTAAGTATAGCTATTACAAATTAACTTCCTTAACTACGTAAGATTTTAGATAGTTTTTTGGAAATATGTAATTTTGTGCAAACTTTCCTATGACTAGTTTTGCTAGTGTTAGTTAATTAATTTTTGCTCAAAGTAACTAAATTAGTTTTCCTGATGCATGAAATTATTTAATATTATATTTTCTTAAAATAGCATTTGAGGGTCTTTTTTAACCAAGTTGATGTTGAGGAGTCCTTTCTTTTAATTTTCAGTAATAGATGTTCACTGTTTTTTAAAATCCTTCTAAACCTATAACATCATCAAGAGGATCACTTTTAAATTTATTCATTCATCCATAAACTCAGCAAACATTAGTTGAGCTTCCACTCTTTAGACAGCATTGTTCTACGTATCAGCAATAATAATAGGAAAACAATTATAGTTCATCTATCTTAGAAACTTTTATAAAAATTAAGAATTTTTATTAGTTATGTATGGCTGCTTAACAAAGCACTTCAAAACTGTAATGACTTAATAAATTATGTTCACTTAATTATATCTCATGGTTTCTGTGGGCCAAAAAATCAGGAGTGACTACATTGGGTAGATCTGACTTGGGTTCTCTTATGAGTTCACAGGTTTTCGCTAGAGTGTCTTTTGGGACCCACTTACATGGCTGGAACACTGGGATGATATTGGTTAGAAGTCTCAGTTCTCCCCACCTAGAACTCTGTACTGGGATGCTGGAAATTTCTTACGGCTTTGCAGTTGATTCCTCTGAAGAAAGTAAGTCAAATAAGCAAGATAGAAGTTATTCTGGCTTTTATGATCAAAATATGTGAGTGGGCTATATGGGAAATTGTGTAAGGACCATTGGGGGCCATTTTGTGTAATTTTTGAAAGCTATGATATGATGGATAAAAAATAAATAATTACAAAACAGTATATTCATGCAGCAAAGGCATTATATACAACCAAATACATAGTTTAGAAAATAACAAATCATAATTATACTTAAGGAAATGATAGAAAGTTTAATTAAGTATTATATTGAGTAAACTAAAAAATGTCCTCAGTCCGGGCCTCTTGTCCTACTTGCCCTGGTAGGGGAGGCCTGTTCGCTGCCTGTGGTGAATGTATCCTGCTTTGTAAACTTTCTTAAACTGGAAGCTTTTACCTTTCTCAATAAACTTTATTACATGCTTGCCTTAAAAAATAAAATAAAAATCATTGTGTAGGATGAAATGTAGTATATAAGTGGTAAGTTTTAAAAGTAAATGTTATTTGTTTCCTATTAAATACTTCACCATAAAAACAAACTCTTATATATTATATTGCTTGTTATAGAAGTAAAGATTGAATGTAATATCTTTATGTTTAGTATATTTCTTTTTCAGATTCTTTATTTTGGATAACACAAATTAATGACGAATTTGATTTAAAAACATACTATACATATATTTAAGAGCAAAATGACACAAATTGTAAGCTGACAAAAAATAAAATGGATTTTCTTATTACCTTGTTTAATGATACTAAAAATTGCCTAATCAAAGCCAAATAGAACATACAATTCTATAATTGTTTAAAGGAATAGGATTTTTGTGAGAAACAAAAATTGTATTCTGAATGACTTCCACTGGTATATACTCATCAATTCTGCATGTATTGGCAGATTATGTCTTTGGGATAACTCCTATGATGTCACGCTTGATATTTTTCCAATGATGACTGAAAACACTAATGAATTTAAGTTTGGGAAAGAATACAATAATTAGTACTTTTTAAAAGAACAAATACAAAATAGAACCTACACACATAGACACATTTATATTTCACATATCAGTAAGCATAACAAACTCACAATAAAAACAATCATAAAATACTAGAACTATATAGTGTTTTTAATTAAACCCTATGGCCAAACTGGTGAACTGCTTAGCCCACAGTTATATTCTCAGTTTTTTCAGTTAGAATGAGACCAGGTTTTCCTATTCTCACTATTATTACTCTTTCAATAGTCACTTCTAATGAAAATGACAGCCATCATTTAAATACACATCATTAGGTAAAGAACATAAATGTCAATAAAACATTTTCTATTAAGTAGCAGGCTGATGGCACCATAAAAATGAAAATTTTTCAAGTTGTAAAATATAGTCAAAGTCATAATGGAGTACATTAATATAGTTTGGCATTCTCTCAGTATTCCTTAGTGAACTGAGAAAGAGCTTTAATTAAAAGTGATTTTGATTTCTTCACATTTATTTTGTGAAAGACGTATAATGTTTTCCAAGAAACTGTTTTTGACATGAAATTAAGTTAGATAGATATATAGTACTTCTCAAGGAGGTTCATTTATTTTGTCTTGAATTTTAGAAAAATTGAATTGGTATTTATTTGTATTTATGCCACACAAAGGGCTTAAATTTGTGCATCCAGAAGTGTCAAGTGAAGCCTACTTTAGTGGATAGGTGTTTTTCAATGTTGTAAAAGCTACATTTTCTACTAAATGCTACATATTTCATGAGTTTGAAAAAGAAACTGACACAGAAACAAAATGCTAACTTTTTTTTTAACCTCCTATATTGCCTCACACATAACAACTATAAGATCCTTCCAATTTGCCCCCAATTTTTCAAACTGCATTTTCTAAAAGTAGAGATCTTCTGAGGATTTTCTTTTTGATCTCTTGTTTTAAATAATATATCCAAAAATACTTTTAACTATATGTTATAAATAAACAACAAAAATTTAGAAAAGAAGATGTGGTGACACTGACATCTTTAACTTCAAGGAAATTTTGTTTTGACTAGAAAAGAAAACAGATGTTTCAGTCCTAAATCAGGTCATTCTCCTATTCTTATTCCTGTCTAAACCATTCATTCACTATGAAAAAGGAAGGCTAATGCTTCCCATTAATTCGGGGAACATTTTGCTCAATAGGCTATAAGTAAAAATTTAAAAAATCCATATTTTAGGAACATATTATAAAAAAAGTAATCTGAAATTAAAAGCATAAAATTGAAATATAAATCTGCATCAATTGGAAATATATATATGTATTTACTATTATGCACTGGGAAATCTAGCCTTGACAGCTATCCCTTTATTCTTTTTATCTTTTGGTCTTGAGAATTAATATAGAATTTTGGAGGGAAATCACAAGAAAACTTAAGACATCTGTCCACCAAGAAAGGCATCAAAGCTATAAACTAAACATAGAGATATTTTCGACCAACTGCAGTCTTTGAGTAAGCAGCTGTTACTTTAAAAAGCTGAAGTAGTGGCACAGAGCAAGTAGTATTTCACATAGAGTTGAGATCTAAAATTAGGCATAATGAATTAACATACTTTAATCTTAAAGGAAATGGAAAAAATATATTAAAGGTCATCATGACTAGGACCTTTAACTGGTAAAGAGCTTGTATTCACACATCTTATCTGATAATTTTGGATAATTTCCATTTGTGAATCATTCTTGAATCTAATTCTCATTATAAAAAAAAGAAAACTATTATATTTCAGCAAATCTAAAGATAACCTCAACTACCCCTTTCACCTCAGTCCTTCAGTTCTTGCTAGAAGGAATGATACACCTAAGCTACATTCATATACAAGTGGTAATGAAAAGTACCACTTAACGCCCTCATGTATGAGGAAGACATTGTCAGTCACGTGCAAAGACTTGTAAATGTAATAATTCATATTTTGTCATTGTCATTTAAACATTTCTAGTATTAACATCAAGTAAATAAAGACGCAAAGGCAACAGTCTCTAGGGAAAAAAAGAGATTTAAGATTGAACGTATTAAAATCCTCTTTTCCCCCTCCACCAAATAGGCTCCTCATTCTTTGCTCTTATCTGAGAAGAGTAAAACTTTATTTCTACAAAGCAATATCTAAAATGGTCGTCAGGAAAATCCCACAAACTGAAGGCTATAAAAAATGTTTCATGTTCAAATACTGCAATTCTGTACTCAAACGCTCTGTACATTCTGTACGTTCACTCTTTTGGGTACTGTTATTTATCCATTCTGAATTGGAGTTGCTTCATCTACAGAATGGAGATAAAATAATATCTAAAGGTAGAAGTTCTGAATCATACGATTTTTTGTAGACCTTCATTGTTTAAAATATAAACCAAATTTATAATAAAACCCCCAATTAGACAGCTTTCTCTAGGCGTAATTTTGGCAGTGGAGTCTGAAGGATTAGGTTCAAAAAAATCTTTGAATGTTACATCTTATGTTAGGAAAATGAAGATAGTATATAAATTGCATCTAATGCAAGCCAAGAGTTTTTATTCCAGCACAAATAAAATCCCCATTGTAAGCAAGACGTATACCTATGTTCAGTAAATAAAATCAGTTGATATTTTTGTTTTGGATATATTTTTAAATTTAATAAAACAATAAAATAATGCAAGGGTAAGTATGTTGTAATTGGTCAATATTGTTTGTAAACTAGAATTTAAAACTCTTGATATATTCTATGATCTCACATTCTACCCACCCCAAAATTCCTAGGATAAACTGACTACATTTCTATAAAATGGGAGTCCCTATGTGTGTTGGGCAGCTTACTACCTCAAGAGAGAGGCTGTTGGCATTATTAGGCTGTTCTAATTGCTAATACATTCTACTTTAAATTGAGTTGAATCTTTTAATAACGTCCACTCATGAGATCTATTAACTCCCTGTGGAGAAACAGACAACAGATTTACTTTCTTTTCTACACAATGGCCCTTTAAGTATTTGAAAACAACACCCATGTCTCCCTGTAGTTATTCCTTAATTAAAAACTAAGAAGAGTTCATAACACAGTATGTTAGATTTGATTCACTGTTTGGTTTTTTTTCTTAATTTTTTAACTGAGTAGTCCATTTTAAAATTCCTTTTATTTTGAACAGATACATGTTGCTAAAGTGATTTGTTTTTGTTGATAAGAGAAAAAAGAACTAAGAAAAATAATAAAGTGCGAAAAAAATTGCTGGTGTCCTCATTAAAATGTGATTAAATGTTTAAACTTCCACTACATTAACACTGACATTTTGTCTTTTAAACAGTGTCAGGTAATGAAGGTCAGCGCAAGCCAGTGCTCTGTTTTTGGCCCTTAGTTAGAAGCACACTGTACTTGGACTTCACAGCAGGGAACTGTCAGGCACCGTTCTCCTCTGTGCTGCTTCTCTCTGAGTACTAGCTTGCAGCTGGCTCTGGCATATGGTAGTGTATGGAGATATTTTCTGGGGTCCACTGCTTCAATCACTATTTAATGATTAATTACTGCAGTCTGATGTCAGGGTGAGACATTCAATGCTTCAGGTAAAAATCTTAACTATAGAAAATGACAGCAGGCCAGGTTTTGAAAGCCGAGTTAACTTTGTATTTCTTCTGATGAATTACCCGATTTTTCTCTCCACCTGTAAAGAGGAAGGTGAAAAAAGACAAAATCGTCAAGGAGCAAACGCCAACAATGACAGGGGTGGTATTCAGCAGAATGGTCTATGATTGTCACTCAAAACGAGAACAGTGCAGATACACAATAACTAACTCTCTACTGGAAACCAAGCAAACAACTTTCAATTGACATTCCAGGACATAATGGCTCCGAGCTGTGAAAAGAGTCTTCTCACAATGTTCCTAGTAAGCAAATAAGGGCAAGATATATTTTCTACCAGGATATGGTTTTGAACTCCCTGTACCCTGAAGAATGAGGGGACAGCATTCTTTAGGATGTGTTATACTTAGCTGTAAAAGAAATAATTTGGGAAAAAGCCTAAATTGATATGCATTTTAAGGTAGAACAATTGTCTGCATTTATTTCTTAATCATTGCATGTAACTTTGAACCATTTATAGTAAAACTAATTTTAGTTTAAAATATAATGCAGTGATTTGACAGCTAATTCTAACCTGAACCAGGGAAGCTAAAAGATGAGCTTCGAATTCTGAGAAAACTAAATCGCAAGTTAAAATAATGCAATAATTATTAAAACATTTACCAAATTAATCTGTTTTATTCATAAATATTATGCATGCCAGTCAATGTTTCTTAATTATAATTACTTTGAAATAAGCTCAAAATATTTGTAAGGAACCAAAAATACATCCCCCCCAAGAAAAAAAATGAAAAGAAAAAGACCCCTGCCAAATAACAACTATTCAATGGTATTGATCAATGTCCTTTGCTTGTGGCTTGGTAATGGACAAAGAGATGATTTGAAATGTTTTAAGAGTATAAAGACAATTTACTGAGATCAATCAGGATTATAATACCCATTTATTGAACATATTCCAGCCGATCACCAGCCTATAAATTGGCATTTATAAATGTGTTATTTTAGAATTTAGAATATGATTTTTCAATGAAAATTTTTTTTAGATATTGGTTTCATTTCTAAGCTTGACTGTCAATATATCTCTTAAAACTGAGCAAGTTTATATTTTCTATAAGAATAGAGTAATAAATATTATGAGACAATGTATGGTTTTGCTTAGTAGGACTTAGGCTTTTTTTTAATATTGTCTAGTTTCCATTTTTGGATTTTAGGGTCACATCTATCCCCTTCCACATTCTCAATACTGTATAAGGATTTGGTTTTTCTTTTCAATCTCTCCTTCGAACATCTCACAGATCCTTATGGCAGCAAGAAAGAACATTAATGCCCATAGTATTAAATATGTAAGGGTCACGTCTAAGTAAGTCATGTAGTTGCCTCCAAGCAATGGCTCTATAACAAATAAGACCAAAATTTCAATTCATTAGATAGAAAGGCTTTTTAAGAAAGAATTATAATTTTAAAATGACTTTTGTTTTCCCTTGTTATGAGTAGACATGGAAAAGTAAAAGGAAAATGAATAATGGTTCCCAGAACACAATGGAAATATTGCCTATTTTTATAACAATATTCTCCACAAAATTTAAGTATTTTTTAAAACCCATTAAAAAGTATAAAATACAATTTTTCTTTGTTTCTCGCCTATGTATCTATATGCTTGAAATATTTTAATTTCATTGTAGATCAATATTTCTCCTTTTAAAGATCAATTAGTGAGTTCCAAAGAAGGTTGCTGAGAATGACCTTCCAAACTCCAAATACTCAGTGGGCAAAATACAGGTTATAGGTTATAAGAGTTAGGTGATTTGACTGGTTTGATTCCTATGTTGTTCCAAACTTCCCCACACTGCTGCCACAGATTAGCTCTGAAAGGCTATAAGTTGAAACAAACTACAAAGCACAGTCAGGGAACGTCCATTTTATAGGCTCCTCAGGAGAATCATGGTATAAAGTTAAGAATTAATGGCATCTATTAATCTTGATTCTTGTTGAAAGGGCCATGCCATCACAAAGTAGGCAAGCACTGTACCTAACCACAAATATAGTGATATATTATGTACCAAACACATATGTAGTAAATATATATGTATCAAACACATTCAGTCTACTCTAAACCCAGAAATAGGAGCATTCCAATTTCATTTGGTTGATCTGGCATATTTATATCTCCAATTTAATGAAGCCTGAAGAATCAAACTAGTGGTGTTATGATGAGTTAACATCTCAGCTTTGATTGCTCACCATCCAAATAGCAAAATTTCCTAATATCATTTTATGGGATTTAAAAGACATTAAACTAAATATGATTGCTGCTCTATAAAACAGTAGACTAGTTTTCCATATACTGTATATATGCAAATACAATATCCCATGTCAACCTCCAGTGCCTATAGTAACTTACCCTTACAGCTTAGATTGAATAATTATTATTGGTTTACATGCTTCTAAATCTTCCTTTTTCTGTGTAACTAAGATGAAGCTACAGTTTCAAAATAATAGAACAATGCCTTATACACAAGACCATCTTGTTTCAAAGCTTTGCCTCATTATGCAAGGTATCCTTTCCCATTTGAAATAAATTCATGATACATGTAGAAGACAATGCATGTGCCCTGAAAACTAGAAGTGAATCTTCTGAATGTCAAACATTTTATATGCCTTTCATTCCTTCAAAACTAATGTTGAGCTGCGGTCTAGGGATTCAGAAGAGGAAAATTATAATCTAAAAATATAAACTTCGGTGAGTGTATACTGTAGAGGGTCTAATTTTCTAGCTTTTGAGAGCAGCAGTAAACGTATTAGTCATTATTTCATCAGCCACTCAGAAATCCCCAGATTATGAACTCTCTTGGAGTTAGGAATGTCAGCATAGACACCTCAGAATTGCAGGGACTTATTGTGAGGTTCATTTGTTTCACAAATAAAAATTGATACTAGTATAGATTTTGAAATTTTCCTTGAAATTAGTTGTAAACAGACCCGTGTAAGGAAAGTTCAGGCAATGGTCACAAGCTAAAGCCTGAATATGCAGCCATAGGCTATGCCTTCGGTTGTAAGAAATGTCTTCCCCTTCTCGCACCCCTTAGGATATGCTCGGTAAACTTTTTCTTTATAGCTTTGTCTACTTTTTTTCAGAGACAGGATGACAACCATGACAATCGTATTTGATAGAAGTATGCTCTTTAATGCACTGATGTGTAAAATAGGTTTACTGTACTTAAAGCTGCTCTTTACTGGAGGGACTGTGTCACAATTACTTGACTATAATGATCGATAAAACTCAAAATAGCCTCACTTTGGCTGTGCATCACAAGTTGGGATGCATGTCTAGTCTATCCAACTTTGCCAAACTCTTTTTTCCTTTGTTTCTCAAGTATAAAATTTCTTTTATTAATAGGATCTGGATTGTTTTCACTTTCTCACTATTCCTTGACTCCTATATTTAAGAGGGAATAACAGATATTTTAATTGTAAGTAAAATTGAAAGACATAATTTTTCTTTTCTCAGTCTTAAAATGAAAATCTTACCATATTTAAATCAAATTACATTAGGTTATATTGCATGTTATCAAACATTAACGATACTAAAGAATCTATATTTAATGTAGAAAGTGTTTAGAAATTCTTGCATCAAAATAGAGAACTTCAACGTAATTGCAAGAAAAAAACAAGAGATCCCATCTCAGGATGGGCAAAAGATCTGAAAAGAAACCGCTCCACAGAAGACAAGCGTACGGCCTTCAAACACATGAAGAAATGCTCATTATCCTTAATCATCAGAGAAATGCAAATCAAAACTACCTTGAGATATCATCTAACTCCAGTAAGATTAGCCCACATGATGAAATTCCAAAACCAGAGATGTTGGCGTGGATGTGCAGAAAAGGGAACACTTCTACATTGCTGGTGGGAATGTAAACTAATACATCCATTTTGGAAAGACATTTGGATAATACTCAAAGATCTAAAAATAGACTTGCCATTTGACCCTATAATCCCTTTACTGGGTATATACCCAGATGACCAAAACTCACAGTACAACAAATATATCTGTACCAGATTGTTTATTGCAGCCCAATTCATAATTGCTAAGTCATGGAAGAAGCCCAAGAGCCCATCAATCCACGCATGGATTAATAAACTGTGGTACATGTATACCATGAAATATTATGCAGCCTTAAAGAAAGATGGTGACTTACCCTCTTTCATATTTACATGGATGGAGCTGGAACATGTTCTCCTTAGCCAAGTATCTCTAGAATGGAAGAAAAAGTATCCAATATATACACCCCTAATATGAAGCAAATTTATATCTTTCAAGTGAAGGCTACAACCCTTTATTGCACAAGAAGACAGGGAAATAGGAGAGGGTGGGAAGAGGAGGGACAGGGAGCGGGGAGAGAGGATAAAGGGTGAGATCACACTTGTGGTCCATATTTGAAGGGTCAGGAGAAAACTTCTAAATATGGATCAAAAATATTTTCACATAGTAAATGAGAAAATCTCGTGAACGTTATTTCAATCAGGTTGATGAAAATATCTCAGATTGTATGTGAAGCCCGCACACTGTACCCCATGATTGAATTATTGTACACAGCTATGATTCAATAAGAAAAATAAATAAATAAATAAATAATGAAAAAATGTAATACCACTGAGCACAAAAAAAAAAAGAGGAAAAACACCCTTTCTGAAAGCTATGTGAACATGTATGTCATTTGCAGCACAATTCACAGTCACAAACAGGTGGAGTGAACCCACTGCCCAACAACACACACTTAGATGAATACAATGTTGTTTCTGTACACTGGAAAGTACTTCTCAGTCATTAAACATGGTGACCTGAAACCTTTGTTAGAAACTGGTTGAAACTGGAGACCATTCTTCTAAGTGAAGTATTGTAGGAATGGAAAAACAAACACCACACTTGCTCACAAGTATACTGGTATTAACCCATGAACACTTGCTGTGCACAGATGCAAGTGAAAGCCTGTGGTAATCAAGCAGTTGGGAAGAGGCAGGAGAGGAGGGATAACCTCATACCTTACAGGTACATAGCAAATTATCTGGGTGAGGAGCACACTAGGAACTTGGATTCAAAGTGTACAAAAGTCTTTCATGTAACAAAACATATATACTCTTATATAATCTGAAACTATCAAAAAATATAAGAAAGGAAAAAAATACATTTGTCTGGAGAAAATAAGGATTTGAAGAGCCATATGCCAAAAAAAGGGAAAAAGAACAAAAATACCACATAATTTCACAGTATCACAACCCCATGTTAGACTCACCCTTTCAAAGTGTTGATGCCCAAGCCACCACTTCAGATCACTGAAGTGAAATGTCAAGCTGGGAGTTCTAGGCATTCATTGGAATTAAAATTTCACCAGGTAGTTAGAATTGCATACCATGACTGAGCGATGCCGAAGGGCCCATCTGATTGTCCATCCCCTTCTCTCCTCCTCCACATTTCTCTCAGGAATGGTTACTTTTCCCCTGGCCTGTGGGTTTGAAGCTCTTTCTGACAATTTCAGTTACATCATTTCCTAGCCAATTGGGCTCATCTGAGGTCAGGAATGTCCTATATCCTTGTCTGAATCCTGAGTGCTCATCTTATAATATTTTCCCCAGATTCTCTCTTTTTTTTAAGCAATGAATTAAATTAAATAACAAAGTTCAAACTATCATAAACTCATAGATCATAACGATTTTACAAAACAAGCAATTCCAGAAATCTTATAAACAATAAAAAAAGAAGAAATATTTCAATATCATTCTACTTGATCTGGATACAACTGATACTGAAATTGGAGAAAATATATTGTTGTAAAGGGAAATTACAAGCATTTTTCACTTACATCCTAAACAACATATTGACAAGTTGAATTAAAAAAATTAATGTTTAAGTAATGTACGTTGGTCAAAATTGAATCAAATTTGTATGAAAGTTAGTCACTATTTTCTTTTTCTTTCTTTCTTTCTTTTTTTTTTCCTGTTTTTCTTTCCTCTCCTCCTCCCTCCTTCTCTGTCTTCTCTCTCCTTCCCCGATGCCCCACTGTGTCATTGATTGTCATTAAAGGTCCTCAAATCAAAGTTGAATACATAGGATTCATGCTTCTCCATTCCTGTGCTGTTTCACTTAGAATTATGTGTTCCACCTCCATCCAATTTATTACAAATGCTGCCAAGTCTCCATTATTTTTGATAGCTGAGTAATATTCCATGGTATACATATACCATAGCTTACCAATCCAATCCTGGTTTGAAGGACATTTAGGCTGTTTCCAGACTTTAGCAATTGTAAATTAGGCTGTGATAAACAGCCTATAACAAGTGTCCTTATAATAACAGTTTTTTTTTTTCTTCTGGATAGATGCCCAACAATGGGATTGCAGGATCAAACGAGAGGTCTAGGTTGAATTCTTTGAGCTTTCTCCATACGCCCTTCCAAAAAGGTTGTATTAGTTTGCAGTCCCACCAGCAGTGTAAAAGTGTTCCTTTCTCCTCACATCCACACCAGCATCTGCAATCTTGAGATTTTGTGATGTAGGCCATTCTCACTGGAGTTAGATGGTATCTCAGGGTGGTTTTAATTTGCATTTCTCTAATAATTAAGGATGATGAGCATTTTTTCAAGTGTTTCCTGGCCATTTGTCTGTCATCTTTAGAGAAGATTCTATTCATCTCTCTTCCCATTTGTATGGGATTGTTGGTTGGGATGTATGAGATTGTTGGTTTTTTTCTTGTAGATTAATTGAAGTTCCTTATAGATCCTGGATGTTAAACTTTTGTCAGATTCAAAATGTGCAAATATCCTTTCCCATTGGGTAGGCTGTCTATTTTCTTTGGTTATTGTCTCCTTGGCTGTACAGAAGCTTTTCAGTTTAATTAAGTCCCATTTGTTTATTGTTGCAGTTGCTATTGCCATGGCAGTCTTCCTCGTAAAGTCTTTCCCAGGCCAATATCTTCCAGTGTTTTTCAATTCTTTCTTTCACCATTTTTATCATCTCAGACGTTAAATTTAAGTCCTTTATCCATCTCGAATCAATCTTTGTGAGGGGAAAAATGTGCACATCCAGTTTCAGTCTTTTACAAATGGATATCCAATTCTCCCAGCACCATTTATTGAATAGGAAGTCTTTCTCCCAGTGAACACTCCTGTTTAGTTTACCAAAGATTAAATAGCTGTAAGTTGTTGGTTTCATTTCCAAGTTTTCTATATGATTCCAAGTATCTATGTCTCTATTTTTGTGCCAGTAACATGCTCTCTTGACCACTATGGCCTTGTAATACAGCCTAAAATCTAATATGGTGATACCCCCAGCTTTGTTTTTATTACTAAGAACTGCCTTAGCTATACAGGGTTTTTTCTGGTTCCATACAAATGCAGAATCATTTTTTGGAGATCTTGAAAGTAGGATGTTGGTATTTTAATAGGGATGACGTTGAATTGGTAAATTGCTTTGCGAACATTCACATTTTTAAATGATAATTCATAAAGTCCAGTTTATCTGTCTCTGTTCTGAAGATTCAATATAGGTTCATTTTATCCTCTACTATTTTACTGTAAAAGACATGAGCAAAAAATGGAAAGAGTGCCAGATGGGTGAGCACCTCATGAACTCTGAGGTATGACGTCCGGTCCCCTGAAACAACTTTTGCACTGATTTCACTCTAGGGTGTCCTCCAGTGAATGTCAGCTCAGATGAGTCCACAATGTGTGGATACTGAGTCTCTGGAAACTCATCCCCATCAGCACAGCCCTGCACCTGTGAGGTTGAGACTGACCTGACAGGTCTCCTACCTGTGACCTGGCTCTAAATGGGTTTCTGTAGTGAGGATTCTCTGTGCTCCCTTTCCCTGTTCTCACTCACAGGGAAAATCACATCATAGCAGGGACCTCTCCTGTGGGTCTACTAGGCTCCGCAAGTATGGTAATGCAGGAGAATCTTGAGTCCCCTGCAGGGGAATTTCAGTAATCTCATAGCATTGGAAAGTCACTAAACAACATGATCATTGAGACCAGATGGAGGAGACAGCAGCTGCTGGAGAGAAACATGGGGAATTAGAGAGAGCGGTGGGAGGACGAACTGTCACCTTGTATAGAGCAGTGAGGGGTCTGTATGACCCCAGGTGGCATTACCTCAGCACCTTCAGCTGGAGGCCTGGAGAGATGCACCTCGGTCTCCACTTGATGATCAGCAATGTCCTCTTGCTAATGGTCTGTTTCAGGGTACCTGGGGTAGCAAGCAGCACAGAGACTGCCTGGGTCAGTGTGGTGAGTCTTGTTTGGGCTTCTGGGGACCAAGATGGAAAAGGCAGACCATAGGAAGAGCAAAGACTTAGATCATACAAGTTACCAGGGCCCAAGTTAATGACTCTTATCCCTAGCCACACACTCATCACTCTCCTCCACCCCTCCCCATGGGCCAGACAAGGTTTCCAAGTCTCTCGTGACCTCTCGACCATCTGTGGACCTGGGACTCCTCACTTCTCAGATCTGGGGATCCCTGACAAAGGAGCCCCCAATATCCCCACAGGTTGTGGATGAGACAAGGAGAATTATAGAGAGAGGAGAGGACTGGGACCGAAGGACAGGGTTTGAGGGCCAGAGTGCTCTACTGTAACAGAGTCTGGGAGGAAGGGAGTATTTCTGAGAGGGAAACTGAGGATCTGTTTCTGCCTTGAGTACAGGGGATGAACTGGATGGAAAATCACAGGGGTGTAGATTTGGACAGTTCATATATGAAGGTTGCCCTTTATTGCAATAGGAGAATTCACAAAAACCAGAATAAAGCTGGATGTGACAGAAGGCTGACTGTGGGCCCAGGACTGACATTGC
The DNA here is from genome assembly GCA_963573935.1 of Arctocebus calabarensis. Taxonomy (NCBI): domain Eukaryota; kingdom Metazoa; phylum Chordata; class Mammalia; order Primates; family Lorisidae; genus Arctocebus; species Arctocebus calabarensis. The sequence goes on from CAUYON010038607.1 coordinate 21,565, forward strand.
CTAAAAACTGTTTTAGGTCAGATGAATATTATACAGAGGAAATCACTGTGTATGTGACAAGTCACCATGAATACACGCTGATTAGATACCTGATTTCAGCGTTAATAAATGGAACATTCCTACTGAATCGGGCAGTTTGGAAACTATGATAATAGTCACACAAACAACTGAATACAGACATTCTCCTCAGATGAGGGAATGTAAGTGTGAACACCTCTAGGGACAAGGAACCAAACCAAGGAGAACTCCCAGTAAGTGGGTCACCCAGGACCTGAAGCAGATGTGACCCCAAGCCCCACGCTCTGATTCCACTTAAAATCTGACAGCATTGTGGACTTTGACCCAACCCTTGGAAGCATCCGGAGGACCCACTGTTCCCTCCATGCCCTTCCCCTTGACACCAGAGTAGAGTCAGAGCTTCCTGCCCCCTGTCCTTCCCCACCTGGGAGGAGCAGCCACTGGCATCCAGAGTCAGCACTGGTTAAGAGGCTCCAAGGTGGGCAGGAGACGCTCCACCTGGCGGGGTCCTGGCATGGTCCCACTGCTGGTCTAGCTGCAGCCAGTTGGCCCCTGGGGTGATCGTCTGCAGCTGTGTGTGCCCTGACAGGTGGGGACTCGGGTCTCACTCCTAGACCCTTGGGGACAGGCCTCCTGCATGGGAGCTGAGAGGAGAGGGGGCTTCAGTAGTATCAGTCCTAGTTCTCTCTTTGGTCAGTGCCCCCAGAACACCCAGCTGTGATGCCCCTGCCTGCCAATGAGACCACACAGAGAGCTGGTGGCAAACATCGTGTACATGAAGGAGGTTAGGACTGTGAGTGTGTCTTGAGGATACTTAGATCTGGTACCCAGGCTACAGTGTTCTTAAGTGTAAAATCACCTCCTGAGCTCAGATGGCTGTGTATAGATGGGGTGATGCCCATTATTCTCTTTCTATTAACATTAATCCTGTATCACACAGAGTCTCGACAGGCTTTATAGACAAAGGTTGGAGGTTGTGATCTCTGCCCCCAGACTCAGGCTGGGGACTTCCTAAGCAGCCAGGTCTCACAGATGGTCCCTGTTCTATGTGGATCTTTCCCTGTTCCTCCCTTGAGTGGCTGCAGACCCAGGTGCTCCCAGCCTGGTCCTCTCATTGAAAGGTTTCCACAGGTCTGGCCATGGGTGCATTTCCACTGTAGTTGCAGCCATCCCTGTGTGCTGAGCCTCCTCACCATTGACCTGTGCAGACCCTGCCCATGCACATGGGCAGGGAACACCTGTCACACTCCTGATCTCTGCACATGTCAGCAGTTGGGCTTGTGGGGAAATGCCCTCATTAAATGATCAATGTAGAATTTATGTAATATTCACCTTGTGTTTACCAGGGTCTGCCCTGTAGGGATAGCAAAGGGCGGGGCAGAGTGCTCAGTTGCTCTGTGGCACTCTTGCCATGTCCCCACTGTCATTGTGCACACACTGTGGTCACATGTTGTCACAGGGAGCCTACCCAGGATGCTTCCTCTGTGATTTGGATCTGACTGCAGAGATGAACTGGCCTCCTTGGACATGTTCAGTGAGGCGATGGCAGGGCTGGCCCTCCCTCCCTCATCTCCCTTCTGATATGTGAGTCTGGCCACTTCCGTCCTCCTCACAGGAGCCCAGGGCTAGTGGGGTGGTTCTGAGCCAGAGGCTGAAGCCTAACCAGGGTCCCAGGACAGCCCCGGTGAGTGCAGGGAGCCCAGGGACCAGATGGGAGACACAGAGCCAGGCCCTGGGAAGTTGAGAAAGATCCCAGACCCCCTCACCTCTGTGCCAGAAACTCTGCCCAAGCACCTGACAGGAGCCAACCCCGTCTCCATGGCTGGATTGGAGGGACAAGGCTCAGCCTGGACACAGAGCACAGGGGTACACCTGGGACCACAGTGACACTGATGTGCTTCCTAAGAGAAGGACTCACCTGCTCCCTGCAGAACAGAGCTGCCCTCAGGCTCCTCACACATGAAGTCAGCTCCGCTGAGATGCTCTTGGCGGCCACACAGTTTGGGAGTCTCAGAAGGAGGAACATCCTGCCCACTCAGGGCATCTGATAGTCCATTCACTATTCCCCTCTTGCAGCTCACTGTGGAAACTAGGGACATAGGGAGAAGTGAGATGCAATGAGGAGGGATGAAAACCCTCAGCTCCCAGAAGGAAAGCCCAAGGATGGGGTCAAATGGCGTAGGACCCTCCCTTCACAGAGGAGGAGGACATTCTGCTCCTCTGTCTGGGCACAGCTGGACTGCCAAGGGGAAAAGGGTGCAAGAGAGAGAGGTCCTTTGAGCAGAGATTTCTGGGTTTGGGGGACTGAGACTTAGGACAAGGCAGAACGTGGCAAGGCACTGGACACTCATCCTTGGAGAGGAGGAGCAAGGCAGCCTTGTCAGAGCCTCAGGGTCATTGCTTAGCATTGGGGCCACAGTCATTGACCTGACAGCAGTGAGGTGGCCTGAGAGTGACCTGGACCCCAAAGTCAGTCTAGCAATAGGAGTCAAGGAAAGTTTCTCAGAGCCTCTCAATGTCCCAGATCCCATGTGTCCTGCATCTTTGCTCCCTGAATTCACACAGAGCTGGTCCCTTCAAGTCATGCTAACAAAGGTCTCTGGGGTGGCACTTTCCCTCCCTTGGGGGAGGTCAGCAGGGCAGGCAGTGTCTACCATGCTCTGTGGGAGCAACTGGACTCAGGGAGGACTCACCCACGGGTCCTTCTGTCCATTCTCTTCCCACCAACTGGGCCTCACCCCCAGGGATGAGCAGCACCCCCACAACCTGAGCTGGTCATAGGAAGGAATGTTGGGATGAGCTGATGCCAGAGCCTGTCATTCATTCTTCCCTGTAGTAAGTGTGCCCAGAATACTTACCTCTTTCCAGTCTAAGGAAGCCCTGGGTACCTCAGGGAATGGACTGACATGGTCCCTGCCCTCCAGGAGCTCACAGTCTGGAGGGCGAGAGGGACAGATGCCTGAAGACAAATGTAAGCAGAGGAGAGAAGCAAGTCTTACACTGACGTGAAGCATAGTCCTGCAAGGCAGGGATGGGGCCAGTTCAGGACATGGGTGTCTCACTGAGGTGACATCTGTGCTGTGAGCAGAATGACAAGTGTGAACCAGCATGACAGTGGGAACCTGTTCTGCACAAGGCTGGGAATATTGTCGGGGGAGTCACTCACCAATCAACAGTCCAGGCAGAAGTGAGTCAGGGAAGAGAGGAGGTGGAACAGCAACCAGTGTGGCTGGAGAGAGCTGGAAGAGGGCAAGTAGGGAGGGAGAGACAAGGGCAGGATGGAGTTAAGGCTTGGCTTATGACGGGAGTGATCTATTGCCTGTGATATGACCCCAAACTTACCAGTCTGCAGGAACAAATGTTAGCTCCCAGCTTCTGTGGCCCAGGAATCCAGCGCTGCCTCAGCCAAGTTGTCTCTAAGGAGGTCCGCAGAGCTGTCTCAGCTGAGGTTCAAGCCAGGTGGGACCCACTTCCAAGATCACTAACATGATTATAGGCAGGATTGGATGGGGACTAAGGGCTTCAGTTCTTCACTGTCCCTTGTCCTTTCTGGGTGCTAGGACTTAAGAATCTCTCCATGGGGCAGATCCTAACATATCAGCTGCTTCCCTGGAGCCAGGGATGAGAGGGAGGGAGGGAGGGAGAGAGAGAGAGAGACTAGGACTCCAGTCAGAGTCACTTTAGAATTGAATCTTGAAGGTGACATCTCAACTCTTTCATCATATTCTGTTGGGTAGAAATGAGACCCCAAGTCCAGACCTCACTCTAAGGAAGCAGGCAACACAGCTACGTGTGCACCAGGAGGTGGGGTCGCCGGGAGCTAACAAACAGAGGAGCCTCCGACCACATAGGCTAAGGTGTCACACTTGGCAACTGGAAGGTTTTATAGAGGAGGACAGTATCAGAATTTATGACATTTTAATCCTTCTTCTTAATGGTGCGGACAGGGAGAAGAGACCAAGGAGAAAGGGGATATTTCCAAGATCATATGGCAGGATTTTAGGTCTGTTTTCCATTGTATTTTCACGCTATGCCCCCCCCCACCTTCTTGTTTCATCTATAATTTTATTCACTACCTGCATGTGTGACACCAGGCTTCTGTGATGCCACCCCATGTGAGCCTGATGACATATGGGAATGATCCCTACTGTGCAAGGGAGAAGCTCTGGAGGCCTGCGGGCACACTGGCTTTGTTTATAGTCACACAGAGGTCACACAGAGGAGCTGGGTCTGGCTGCACCTAGGCCTTGTCACACACACTTAAGAGGTGTCGGGGCTGGGACTGGGGCAGACCAGAGCCCACAGTCTTCTGATCACACAGGGGCTCAGGTAAGGGAACACCACTTCCTTGGTGACAGACCACATAAAATCTGGAGCCCTGTAGCCAGGCAGCCTCATTCTAGAGAAAGCTCCTCCCCAGCTTCCCCAGCTGGAGGCTCTCCAGGGAGCGAGATGATCTCTGCCTGCTCTCCTGCCAATCCTGCCTTCCCCAGTCTGAGCGCCTTCACAGAACTTGCATGTTGCTTAAACCCTCTTTACTCTTTGCCAAGAGGTGGCAATGGCCCAAGGCAGTCCTTTTCTAGTACAGGTCATCTCTGTGAGCTGACTGGGGCAGTCCCACACCCCTCCTTCTGAGGATGAACAATGGGGAATGGTCCGCCCTGGGCAGGAGAAGGTGGTGACCCTATAACTGGGTAGGGCTGTCATGTTCGCCGTCAGGTCAGGACTGGCAGAGAGTGGAGGGAAGAGCTGGGTTCGCTCTCATCTGTCCTGTGTCCACGCTGGGCCCCCAGGCTGTTATCTCCTCTATTCCGTGGGTGGAAGTCTGTGACACATGGGTGTCCATGTGGTGTGGGGACTCAAAGGTCACCTTAGGCTGAAACAGTTCAATGAAGGCCAGGCAGAGCTGTACTGTGTGCTGGCAGCTGCCCGGCACTGTGTCTGCAGAGATCTAGGCAGGAGATCACCCAGGGGGCAGCTCTTCTACTCCATCTCCATCCATGAGGGGCAGGGGCTACAACAGGGCCAGTGCCTGCTGGGGTGAGGTTGAGCACATAGAGATTTCCCACCTGGGCCTTGAGAAGGCCAGAGATGGCCCAGGGCCCTGATGCTTATGCACTACCCCCCCTCCCTCCCTGAGGTTGTGGTTTGAGGTTTCCAGAGTCCCGCTCCCACAGGGATCTGATCCCCATTGCCCCTGACTATCCAGCCCCTGCCCAGGCCGGGTGCACAGTCACTATGGACCTGTTTGTATGAAGTCCAGAAGAGACTTTCATCTCAATTCAGTTAAGGTCAAGATTGCTTTTTCATCCTGTGATTTTACACTATTTTCACTCTGGAGCCCAGGTCTCCATGTCACAGTTGGCCTGACTTTCCTTCCACTGCTTTCCCAAGTTGGGTTGTTTTTATCCAGAAAGGGCAAGTGGGGGAGGGGAATGTTATTATGTCTATTTCTCTAGTTCATGTGTCTCAAGGGACAGATCATTTGTGCGCTCCAGTCCAGAGCCAGGGGCACCCTAGAGCTGAAAGACATTCTAGAAGGGAGGCTGCTCACCACAGGCTCTCAATGCTGTGGAGATGCATGCTAAATGTCCTGCCTGTGTGTCCTATCATGCTGATATTGTCAGCTAGGATGAGCCTGTGTCTTCTCAGCTCTCCAGTGGGACTCTTGTTAGGACTCACTGGGGTGATGCTCTTAAAAAAGGCAGGTAGTATTTTCCCTCAGACAACAAACGGACCTGAAGGTACCCAGGTTTTTAATTCTTCCCTTCTAAAATTCTACTTTAACCATTTCCTTTTGGGGGTACTCATATACCATCCTGGACACAAGTTGCTAAGCACTTTGTTGTCTAGGGTGAGCTCAGCCCCCGACCCTCCAGGTGGTTCATGCTATGACATTGACCATATATCCCTCCATGTCTCACCCCAGGCTGAAAGCAATGCAGCTCTGAATGTAGATGGGACCCATGGGATGTGGGTGGTTCAGGCAGAGAAGCTGGAGCAGCTGCTGGAACCTCCAGTGCCTGCCATCCTGGGCAGTAACCCCTCCTATGTCCCTACCTTTCTAGGTCCCCCTCTGAGCCTCCAGCACTCAATAAGAGCTCCCTGCTGACCCTAAAGTGAGGCTGCCCCCGCCAGCACACAGTGTGTCTCAGCCTCCTACTGGCTGAGGGTCTGGGAATGTCCCTGCTTCTTTCCCAGCTGCAGTTTCCTCTTCTGAATAGTAGGGTGCTGTGAGCACCAACCTCATAGGGTTAGTGTCAGGACCAAATGGGATCCTCCAAGGAAAGCTCTTCCTGGTGCCTGGACAGGGAGACTGGCAGGAGGCTGTGCTGTTATCATTCACTTTTCTCCTCTTCCCTGTAAAGAAGTCTTTGCCACTTCCCTCTTCGAACTCCAGGGACTGGGTTTACCTGTTTTCTTATTTAGGTATTAGTCCTTGTTATTTGTTTCTGAGACAGAGTCTCACTCTGTTCCTCAGAGTGACATGGTCTCAGCCCAGTCTGCAGCAACCTCAAAATTCTGAGTGTAATCCATTGTACTTTCTCAGCTTCCTGAATAGCTGGGACAACAGGCATCTGTCACAAGGCCCTGATAATTATTATTTTTTTTTAATTTTTAGTAGATATGGGGTCTCACACTTGTTCAGGTTGATCTGGAACTTCTGAGCTCAAGCAATCCTTCTGCCTTGGCCTCCAAGAGTGCTAAGATTATAGGTGTGTTACACACCCCCAATGCATTTTCTTATTTTTAATGGATATTTGAGATTCCATCCTTGGATACTGGGTGTATTGGGGGCAGGGAATCCTACAGGCTGGGCTAGGGTTCTGACCCATTCAAATATCACGGAAGGAGCAAGGTGGGGCCCTTTCCTTCACTAGAAATAGAGGAGGCATGCAGTGTGCACAGAGCCCATCATCCAGTGCACATAGAAGATAGTACTCCTGCCCTCCTGTGCATCCATTCTGGGTCCTATCACCCCACTGCTCAGATGAGCTAACCCCCAGATTCAGAGGCATACACTGTATTTTGTGCCAGCAGGCAGTGTTGGCTGCATGGTCATGTGGGAGGCAGGTCCCCTCCCCATGATCACTCAGGAGCCTAGAGTTCTTCCATCTTGTGCCTTCACCGTCCCTGGGGCCACATCCCCATCTACATATAGCAGCAGAAGAGGAAGAAGGAGGAGAAATACGTGGAAAATTATTCTATAGATTCGGACTAAAAGTGATTCACCAAAATCCCATTTCTTTTCTATTGGGGAGAACTGGTTACCAACTAAAGGTAGGGAGTTGGGCATCCCAGTCCAGTGTGTATCCAAAGAAGGAGAGAATGGATTTCAATGGACAACTAGAAGCCTCTGCCCCAGTGAGTAACTCACCTGGATTTATGGTGTTTTCAAATCTTCCTTGAGTGTCTCCCCTATATCAAGCTTGAAGCTAAAAGCTAGACAAAAGCCAAGCATGGTGGCATGTGCCTGTATACCAGGTAGTGGAGAGACTGAAGCAGGAAGATCATGAATTTGAGCCTGATCTGATTCCAAGAAAACTTCACGAAAATTAACAACCATAGTATGAAACAAAATGGTAGCTGGAGAGTTTGTTCTGGCCCTGAGAATCCCCCCCCTCTCTAGGCAACAATAAGTCATGATGTGAAATGCCTCCATCATGAGAGAGAAGGATAATGGAAAGGCCTCTGGAAGTCCAGTGAATTATTCTAGAATTAGAAGCTTCCTGAAGACGATACCACTCGAGCTCCACTGTTGTAGACAAAACAGATATGGATGTAGAGGGAGATGGCAGTAGGAACTAGAGCAGTGCATAATTTATGTGCAAAGTGCATTAAGATACATTTCACAGTCATTAATGTTATATTTTAAAAAACATTAAATGGCATGAAATTGTCTATATTAACAATTAATTGTGCAAAATAACACAATAAAGGATGTTTTATTTTTTGTAAAAGAACTATGTTTAAACTAGATGAAAGTGTATGGTTCTCTCAGTGATAGTTTCTATTTTTCTTAATGGCTGTGTTGTTTATGTCACTAGAAAGACTCCATCAACATGCTTTGCTTTGTCCACTTATCTTTAAACAAGACATACATAGCTATGAGGTCAACTGGTTGTTCTAAACACTTCCCACTAGCCACCCTGCTGGTCCTGAGAGACTGTGACCTGTCACTATTCTCTCAAGACCTGAGTCAAATGCTTTCTAAATGCCCACTAAAATAGTGTACTGGAGAGGAACCTCTCTTTGCATAACATGAAATTACAAAGATTTCCACTACCAATCACCCACTAGAAATTGAGTCTTACATCATCTGGTTTTGATCTAACTTCAAGCCTGTGAAGATATTTCATTTTTAATGCTGCCATCTTTGGAAACAAAGCTATGACTTATACCTGCTGTTTTTCCAAAAGGACATTAGAGGACATTATGTGCCTGTTTCTGACACTGTCCACTTTGCTAGTTGTACAAGGTGAGCTCCTTCATGACATGTTTACAGCCTTAGATAATTTCTAGAAGAAAAATTTATTTTATTTTATTTCTAGGTTATCATTTTGAAGCCAATAATAATCCCCTAAAATGAATAAATATGAAAAAAACTACTGGCAAACAAACCTTGTGACACATGCAGACATGAAAAATTATGTGTTCAAATCTGCCCCTCTCTCCTCTCTCCATCCATCTATACATGTCTGCCTGCAGAAAATAGATTTTAACCATTAGAAAGGTATTAGTGAAATTTGCCAATCACTTTACTCCTTTATGATATTAATCTGTTGATAGCAAGTGGTCTGTTCAGTCATTTAGTGCTAATGTCAGATATACAATTATAATTTTAATGAAATTAAAATTTTACTGGGGTTTCTCAGCCTATGACTGGGGTAAAAATAAAATTCTTCTTAAGAGAAGCATTGGGTAAAAAGTAAAAGTAGAGAAATCTTTATTTTTCAGTGGTACATAAAATAATGTTCTCACAGTTGATGATTGACTTGGATTCAATGTAATTTGTCCTTGATTTTCAGCCATTTTGCTATTAAACTTGAATTACAATAAATTCCTCAAACAAGAAATAGTAATTTCTAAGGTTGTATGCTAATGTTTTCAAGAAAAAATATATGACTCCTTACCTACTTTTGCACCAAATGAAAAAGCAAACTATCTTAATGAAAGGGAATCTGCCTGAAGTTATAAACCTTTGTTTGACACCATAATAGATGAATATGCTTCTGTGTTTGATGGCACGCTATATTGAGAAATCACCTCTTACATTTGTTTACTATGAAGAAGGCTGGGTTGAATTGTGAAAATTCATCGTGTTTAGTGGAAGGAGCAGTACCTTGATATGAGTCACCTGCCTGTTAATGTATTTCAGGTATAAATGAGGAGTATCTTTGAGAATTACCGGCTTTCTAAATACATATAAAATTTGATCTTCCTAGTTGTAAATCTATGAATTACTAATGCAATCATTCTCTTAAAAAATACTCATTTCCATCTGGATAGAAGGTGATTTAAAAGTTATAATGGCTTCAAACACTGTAATATCATTATAAGTATGCGCCAAAATCAAAGAGAAAAGAGTGTGACTTTTGTCATAATATGAAAGAATACAAATCTCCATGTGGGAAGTTTTGTCCAGCCCTCTTCTCTGCAGCATAAGGAGGACATGCGTGGGTTAAGGTTGTCTGTTGCATCATTACTTAGCATGTGGCTTATTATGACTGGGTGCTTACAAATATTTCCTACTTTTAAGAGATTGACAAGTTGGCTTGGCGCCTGTGGCTCAACAGGCTAAGGTGCAAGCCATGTACACCTGAGCTGGCAGGTTCGAATACAGCCTGAGCCCACCAAACAACAATGCCGGGCGTTGTGGCAGGTGCCTGTAGGAGGCGGAGGCAGGGGACTCGCTTGAGCTCAGAAGTTGGTGGTTGCTGTGAGTTGTGATGCCACAGCACTCTGTCTAGGGTGACAGCTTGAGGCTCTGTCTCAAACAAACAAACAAACAAACAACAACAAAAAAAAAACAGATCGACAAGTTATAAAACATGCTCATATATCTTTAAGTCTATGACTTAGTGATATTTGCAAAGAACTCTTCATTTTCATTCATTCAGCAAAAACTGACATTTAGTAAAGAAGAGTATGAATCCTTATGTTAGAATCACCTAACAAGGGGAGCTAAATAAATCAATATTTATATAAGAGTTAAAGGTATCAAACTTTGGACAAAGCTGCTAATTTACCTATTTGAAGACAGGCTGAGGCCAATATATTAGACATCTGTACACACCAAAATAGTAATTTGTTACCAACCGCTGGGTGACTTGATAAAATCCCCATCTAATTCAAAATATTTATGCAATAGTTTCCTAGATTGCCTATAGTGCTTCCTTTTCATTTTTTTTTAAGGCAAGGTTTGTAACCAGTTCATGGAAGTCTATAGTCACAACTGTGAGATAGTTGATTACCATGTCTGCACTAGAGAAATTCTTTAAAAGGAGTTCTTCAGGGTGAAGGAATTTTTTTTGACAGCACAGAAATGCAGAAAGGAATGAAGAGGAGCAAAACATTTTGCACAGAACACATCTATGCTATGAATTAACAGTGACCTAAAAGGTAACAATTAGAATATCTCTTAAGGTGGAAACACCGAGAAGTAAAATATATGTAAATAAGAGCAAAAAAGGGAGTGACGCCACCTCACAGACAACGCTGTTCAAACTACAGAAGGAGGACTTGGGAACTCTGTTACACACTATGTTCCACAGACCTTGCACCAACAGACCACCACTTCTTCCAGACTTTGAATCACTTCTTGCAGGGAAAAAGATTCAGTTCTCAACAAGCCATAAAAAGAACCTTTGAACCCCTGGAGGGTGGCCTGTCCCCAGAGGTGAAGGCCTCCTGGGACAGTGACCCCATCGGAGCCCAAACTGGACTGAGAGTACCTGGGGCATATGGCCCCTGTCCAGAATGCAAGGGTGACCCCTGGAGGGTGGCCTGTCCTCAGAGGCGAAGGCCTCCTGGGACAGTGACCCCATCAGAGCCTAAACTGGACTGAGAATGCCTGGGGCATATTCTTATGGCTCCAGCTTGTGTCATCACCCCTCAAGAGCCCCAGGATTGCCTTACAGTGGAGTGCCAGGAGAAAAAACTTCTTTTGGACACTGGAGCAACCTTTTCTGTACTTCTCTCTAATCCTGGTCT
>CAUYON010038610.1:0-27283 GCA_963573935.1 Arctocebus calabarensis
AGCTTATCATTAAAGAAGTCATACATCATGATCAAGTAGGTTTCATCCCAGGGACGCAAGGCTGGTTTAACATACGCAAGTCCATAAACGTTATCCACCATATTAACAAAAACAAAAGCAAAGATCATATGATCCTCTCAATAGATCAGAAAAAGCATTCGATAAAATCCAGCATCCTTTTCTAATTAGAACACTGAAGAGTATAGGCATATGTGGCACATTTCTGAAACTGATCAAAGCTATCTATGACAAACCTGCAGCTAATATTTTACTGAATGGAGTAAAAGTGAAAAATTTTCCTCTTAGAACTGGAATCAGACAAGGTTGTCCTCTGTCACCATTACTATTCAGCGTAGTGCTGGAAGTGCTAGCCAATACAATTAGGCAAGACAAGGAAATAAAGGGTATCCAAATGGGAGCAGAGGAGGTCAAACTCTCCCTCTTTGCTGATGACATGATCCTATATTTAGAGAACCCCAAAGACTCAACCACAAGACTCCTGGAAGTCATCAGAAAATACAGTAACGTGTTAGGATATAAAATCAATATCCACAAGTCAGTAGCCTTTGTATATGGCAATAACAGTCAAGATGAGAGGCTAATTAAGGACACAACTCCCTTCACCATAGCTTCAAAGAAAATGGAATACCTAGGTATATGGCTAACAAAGGAGGTGAAGGACCTCTATATAGAAAATTATGAAATCCTAAGAAAGGAAACAGCAGAGGATCTTAACAAATGGAAGAACATACCATGCTCATGGCTGGGAAGACTCAACATTGTTAAAAAGTGTATACTTTTCTTTCTTTCTTCTTCTTCTTTTTTTTTTTTTAGAAGGGGATGGTGTCTTGGTCTTTCTGAAGCTGGTCTCAAAATTGGGAGCTCAAGCAAACCATCTGCCTCAGCCTCCCAGAGTGCCAGAGTTACAAGGGTGAGCCACCTAAAAATAGGGCACTGCTCCTTGGGTGAGGAACAAGTTGTTTCTTTGTGTCTCCTATTCAAACAAACCATTCTTGTAATGACTGCTCGAGAACTTTCTGAAAAAGACTAGAAGATCATAGACAGAGGAATAGGTTTAAAGGAGAGACTGGCACAACATACATCTGTTGACTATTTGATAATAACCTTGACAAGTATTCACAGCATTGGACATGAAAGCAGCACGTCTTGAAAGAGGATACGCTTTGGAGGCAGACACCATGGGGTTCACTGGCAGCTTGGCTACTCCAGTGTGTCTGTGACCTTGAGTAAGTTATTTAAACTCTTTGACTACATTTCCCTCATCTGTTCTATGGTTCTTGAGCAAGTTTTTATGAGGATAGTAGGACATACACATATTAACTAATGTATAGTTAGATACTCAGGAGTTGTTAGAACTTTCTTCCAGTCCTCAAAACCTGAGGATTTGTCTGTTTCATGTGTGCTTGAACTTGACCATGCCAACTCTGTTGGTGGCACAAGCTATCCTGAAGCAGAAGATATCCACCTTGGAGTTGGTGGCTTTCAAGTGGAGGGTGAATCAAGGATGGATTCCTTATCAACCCCGTGGTGTGCAAATGTGTGAGCAAATGTGAGAGCAAGGGATCCAGAGGTTAAGGATATAATAAAAAGCACCAGGATTCCCAGTGAAACCACTCACCAAGTATCTGCTGATTTATACAGAATGCATCCCTTAAACACATAATATTAAAGTAAAAAACTGTAGGCTTACATGCTACACAGAGCCTTTTTTTCCTCTTGAGAGCTAAAATACATGATATAATCTCTAATTATACCTTGCCATTTACACACACTCTTCAACAAATTTATTTCCAGCATTTTATACAGGGTCTTTAATCTTATTTTTTTCCCCTTCATAACTGAACCTCAGTTGACTGGGTTTAAATCTAATAAGAGCCTGATTGGGGTTAAAGACGTGCCCTGATGGGAATGCCTAATGATTTCATCTTTGTTTCAACTGTATTAAGCTTATGAGACCTACGATTTTTATCACTATTATCAGCATTTTCAATGTTCATTTTCCATTCCTTTTGGCAAAATAATAAGGGCAAAGAGCAAAAAATATTCAAATAATTATATAAAGCCTGCTCTTCCAGACAAAGATGGCATGACTGCCCAAACAGAACTCTTGGCTGCCAGGCGGTGCCGCCACACATTAGTGCAAAATGTTCGTTGATCTGCTGATGTATGAAAGTCTAGATTTGGCATACAAAAGGCACTTTGGAGTGTCGATGTATAATGCATGAAAGTGTTGGCTGTGCAGAAGCTGAAAATATGAAAGTCAGGGACAGCCTGTATGTATATGAACAAAGAAAAGGAGACAGATATAGTAAACCCTGGCTGACTTTGCTGTAGGTGTTAAGGCAGACTTCTGAGTGAAGGTGCTTGTGAGTTCCGTCCTGGAGGTGAGAACACTTGGATAGGCGACTGACCCATAAGGTACACGTGTGTCTCGGAACCAAGAAAGAACATGGCGTGTTCAGGAAGGGTGAACACAGAAGATGGAGCATGGAAGGAGACCTAAGGAAGTCAGTTTGGGAACAGAATTTGAAGAGCCTTATGACATTTGTTGAGGAGTTTGTAATTGATGTTGTAGGTCAGCAGGGATTTTTGTGTTTTGGAAAATGAATGTATTGGCATCATTTGAAAAGTCAGAGGGCTTTAATAAAAAATCCAGATTTCATTCTTTGTATAATAAAAGGCAACACTGACCCTCCATTCCTGGGAGGTGATACTTAACTGGAACAACGCGTCCTTCTTTAGGCAGGGTTCTGCTCTCTGTATTTTCCGTTTTTTCCTCCTTGTTGAGATTCACTAATCAAATCAGCAGCCTGGCCCAGGTAGGCATTTAAATTGATGGGCTCTGAATGTGAAGGGGAATGATTAGAAACTTGCATAAAAAGAGTAACGAGAGAAATTTAATATTTTTGTCATGGGCAGGCATGGTAGCTCATGCCTGTAATCTTAGCACTCTGGAAGGCTAAGGAAGGTGTATCTCTTGAGCTCAGGTGTTCAAGACCAGCCTGAGCAAGAGTGAGAGTTGTTTCTACTAAAAATAGAAAAACTAGCTAGACATTGTGATGGGAGCCTATAGTCCCAGTTACTTTGGAGGCTGAGGCAAGAGGATATGTTGAGTCCAAGGGTTTGAGGTTGCAGTGAGCTGAGATGCCACGGCACTCTTCCCAGGGCACAGAGTGACACTTTGTCTCAGTAAATAAATAAAGGGAAATAAAACTTTTGTCATGGTACAGGCAATTCCTGCATTACAAATGAGACAGGTTCTGTACTTTTGTTCCTAAGTTGAATTTGTATGTAAATTGGAACACATACACTTACCTATTACTTGTGACAGCCTCCATTACATAAGTGCAGGTGTAAGTCAGGCAGATGTGTGCAGTTCAGAGACTGCCTATGTTTTCTTAGCCTCTGTACATTAGAAACAAGGATTTGGTGAAGGCAGTGGACAAGGTGAGGGAGTAAGGAAAAGAGGGAGCGGGGAGAGGGGACAAGGAGGGAAAGGGGTCACGGTGTATGGCACACCTCTTGGGGCCAGGACACAATTATAAGAGGGGCTTTACCTAACAAATGCAATTAGTAATTATTTGTACCTTCAAAGATCTCAGACAATAAAAAAAAAAGAAAGAAGAGTTTGCCAGCCTCATGGAAGATGATTTGGGGATGGGTCTGCTAGAGAGAGGGAGAGAAATTGGGAGGTTATTTAGAAGTTCCAAGTGTCAGGTGGAAAAAGTCTATTTTCTGTAGTTTTGTATATCCCATAGCACTAGATATATTGCCTTCCAAATAACAGGTGCACACTGTAAGTTTATTGAATTAACATATATGCTAATAAATATCTCATCATCTTGTAGACTTTTTTGGGCAATCTTCGGACCCTAGTTCATCATCTACTGAGCACAAGCAAGGGCTGGCATTCAGCAGCCCCAATAGAGACTGACCCCGCGAGTTTGTTGAAGCGCCTTCTCATGTTTGATCTGGTGCAAACTGACGCCTTGGTACGTCTTCTCCAGTCTCTAATTCTATGCTGGTGTCACACAACATTACCTTCAAAGTCCACTGTGTTAAATATGTGAGGAATAATAAAGCCATTCACTTCATATTAATGCTTTTTAAATAAAATATTGAGTAGATTCTAAGAAATATCTGTAAAATACAGTTAATGTCCTAATAACCAGATGCATCGCACAGCTACGAAATGGAGCACTGTCACTTTGAATCTGTGCTCCTTGTTCCAAATCCATTCCATTTCCATATAATTCAGAAGAAAACCACCAGTTCAAAATTGTTGATTGTTTCTTTGCCTTTCTTTGTATATTTTTTATGGCAAGGTTGGAACAAAGTTTATTGAGAAAGAGAAAGTGAGTTTTACAAAGTAAGAGCAAATACAGGCTTGAAGAGCAAGATACTTTTGCCAGACAGCGAATAAGTCCCCAGTATCCATGTTTTGTAACCACATGTTTCTCATATTAACTTATATATGTTTGCCTTTGAGTTGCCTTTGAGTTTCCATAAGTAGAATAATACTATGAATATTCAATGACTTACTGTTTTCACTCAATATTAGGTTTCAGAGGTTTACATATATTGATGTAGGTAAACAATTAATTGGCTTTTTATTGCTTTCCAGTATTTACTTATTTATCTGGAATAAATCAAATCCTGATTTATTTATCTATTACATTTGTAATGGATACTTGTTATTATAAACAGTTGCTACTATGAAGGTCCTTAATAAGATTTTCTGGTGTGTAAACGCCTTTCTTTAGATTTAACCTACAAATGGAATTTGTCAAGAAGAAATGTATGTATTCAAATATACTAGATAATTTCAAAATGTTTTCCCCTGGTACTTGCCAACCTACACAACTACCAGCATTTTATACCTGTATCAATATTCTGCTTTCATCACATACTTCCCAACATTTGGTATTGTGAGACTTTTAAATGTTTTGCCCATTTAGTGGGTATATAATGCTACCTTATTGTAGTTTTAATTTACATGTCCCTGAAAACAAATACAATTAATCATTTTTCATTTGTTTATCTCTTTGAATTTTTTCTTTTGTGAAGCATCTGTTCAATATTTCTGCCCATTTGTCGATTTGGTGTTTTCTTATTTATTAATAATGGTGTCTGGAAATTCTGGGTCCTAGACTTTTTCATATATGTTGCAAACATTGTCTCTTCTTCTCTGGATAGTGTTTATTTTTTAACAATATTGCTTGATTTGAATGAAGTCTAGTTTCAATCTTACCTTATCTGGGCTTTTGTATCTAGGTTGCAAAAGTTCTTCTATCACAGAGTTTATAAAAATATTCACTTATGGGGTGGTGCCTGTTACTCAAAGGAGTAGGGCACCAGCTCTGTATATCGGAGGTTGTGGGTTCGAACCCAGCCCTGGCAAAAAAAAAAAAAAAATTCTCTTATCTTATAAAAGATTTGTAGTTTTGCTTTTCATACCACTGGATTGACATTTTTTATGAAAGATATGAAAGAAAAATACAGTTTTATCTATTTTTTCCATATGAATAATCAACATTATTGGTTGTTGAAAGATGTGAAGGAAAATTACAGTTTTATTTATTTTTTCCATATGAATAATCAACATTATTGGTTATTATAATTCATATGAATTACCCCAACATTATTTGTAATGTAATGTAAGGTAAATTCCTTTTACTACTGATCTAAAACGTCATCTTTGTCATAAACCAAGTTTCTTCGTATCCATGAGCTTTTTCTAGACTATTTTGTTTGGACTATTTTTCTGTCTCTGTGGCAATACCGCACTGTCTTAATTTAAAATAATTCTTGAAATCTGGTAGTAGACACACTCTAACTTATTATTCTGAAGCCTCTTAGCAATGCTTAGCCTTTCATTTTTAATCAGCTTGTCAAGTTGTACTTAAAGACAATTTAAAAATTGTTTTAAATTTTATTGATAAACAGGAAGATTTGACATCTTTATGATGTAGAATCTTTCAATCTATGAAGATTTATGTTTTCTCTAATTTTAATATTTTCTAATTTTTTGTTTGTTTTTTTGCAGTTTTTGGCCGGTGTCAGATTTGAACCTGTCACTTCTGGTATACGGGGCAGGTGCCCTAATCCTTTGAGCCACAGGTGCCACCCCCGTATTTTATAATTTTTAACAAATTTTTATTATATTTATTTCAGACTTAGTATATTTTTATAAAATGTTAAATTATACGTAAAAAAGTTTTGACTTTCTAAATTTGTGGTTAGTATATAAAAGTGTAATTGCTTTTTGTATGCTAGTAATATTTGTATTTTAAAAGTTTCCTACATTTTTCTCCTCATCAACTCTGATAATGTATTTATTTATTTTCCTAGGATTAAGCTATAGGCAATAATATGCCGGTATTAAAGGATGGTTTTACTTTCTAATTTCCAGTGCACACACTCTGATTTCTTTGTCTTATCTTACTGTGTTGACCTGGACGAACAGTACAATGAGGAACACAAGTGATTATAGCAGACACCACTGTCTTATTCCCGATACTTTGGGGCAAGTTTTTAGTATTTGACTACTGAAAATGATGTTTTTAAATTTTTTTCTAGTTATTGTTATCTAGCTAAGAAAGTTTCTCTTATCTAGCCAAGAAAGTTTCTCTTTATTTCTTGTGTGCTAAGAAATTCTGTCATGTTTTTTTAGAAAAGTCTTTGTGTCATATTGTTCTCAAAAGATATTTTTATGGGTAGAATTCATTGTTATACTTTGCTCAACACATTGACTATATAATTCCATTAAATTCTGGTTTTGACTGAGTCAACTATCAGCCTATTATTCACTCACTGGAAAATAATTTGACTTTTTGATTCTTGTGAAACGTCTTTCTTTGTCATTGATGTTCTGCAGTTGCACTGCAGTGAGAATAGGTGAGAATTGCTTTTCATTTATATAACTTAGGAATTTTGAAGCTGTTTGAATATGTGGGTTGATGTCTTTCATTTGTATGAGCTAATGCTTAGATATGATCTGAAATGCTAGTACGGCTCTATCTTAGTTTTTGTTTTTCCTTCTCCTGTGTTTCTCTGTAAACTCAAATCTTAGCTTGAGCTTTTCAGAGCATGCAAGTTGCATGAATTAGCTACAACCCCAGGTGAAAGCTGGGTTTTTTTAAATGACTGTTTTTAACTTTGTCTTTACTATGAAAATTGTACCATCGGGAGGTCAGATGTTTAGGGCTTTTCTCTTAGACTCCTCATGAGCTTAGTAATTCCATAATTACATATCTCTGATGTATTATTAAATTTATCCATTGAACTTTAAATTTCAATTGTATTTTTTATTTCTGTAAGTTCTCCTTGTCTTCTTTGTTAAGCCTGCTTTGTTACTTCCTTTGATAATGTAGTATTAATTTTTCTACTAATATTTTAATACTTCCCTTATTTTTATACATATTAGATGTATTTACTTAATATTTTATTTGGACAAATCAGTTTTCACTATTTTGGTGTCTTTTCTTTGAGGGGAGGGAGTGTGACTATGCAATTTGGACTAAGCCTTATATTTCTTAAAATATTACCCATGGGAAATATTTCAGCCCGAGATGAAGGCAAGTACTCAAGAGAGAATTTTCATTTTCCTCTGTGTGGCATCTGTGTGCATTACCTACTTTGGAACCAAGGTAAATTTGCTTTTTGTCTTTATATTTTCTGAGTACCTACTCACATGGACTTAGGCTACAAACTCATGTGAAAATTGGCTTTTGGTTATAAAATTTCAGAGTATTATCTTCAATTTCAGTTTTACTATGAAAGTTAGGCCTGTGGCATTACAGTTTTGTAAGGATTTTCTCTTAGACTCCTTATTGTGGCCAGGCTTTGGTCTTTTTTGTCTTGTCCCTTGAGTTCCAGAAGGCCATGTAAAAGGAAGCTTAAATTTCTTAGAATGAAACCTAGCTGCAATACTCCTCTTAACTCTCTATTTCTTACCTATGCTTAGATTTTAGTCTTATTATTCCTTATTTTCTTATGAATTAATCAATTTAAGACATTACTTTATCTGAAATTTTCATAAGTTTTTCAGTGAGAGGGTGACTGTGCCATATTGCCCAAAATGAGTCTCTTATCATTTTCTTTTGACAGGCTAATATTGATGTGAAAAAAAGTTGCCATCAGTTTTAAATAATTTTTTATGGTGGAGGTATTCTCAGCACAGACAGGCTACAGAGGGTAAAGATTACTTACTGACTGTGCAGAGTTTATGGTACAGAGACCAGTGAATGGAAAAGTTGGTCTCAGTGACAGCCAAGAAATTTTGATTGTGCAATGTCTACAATAGTAGGGACAAAGTCAGCGTGTGTATCCCACATAGAGTTGCCGGGTGAAATCAGGATCTCCAATTAAATTTGAATTTCAGATGAACAATACATTTTTTAAACATATGTTCCAGTATTCTCTTTCATCCAATCATCTCTATGGCAAATGTCTAAGGTGGTATTGCTTACGATGAGGTGTATGATCTGTGAGAGTTCCGCTGGGACTAATTGCATGCCTGGCAGAAGTGCCCTCTGGACATCAGTGCACACGGAGATCTGTTAGGGGGTCTTGGCAGACTGAAAATGCTGATTCAAAAGGTCTGGGGTGAAGTGTGAGGTTCTGCACAACTCCCACGTGTGGGTTCTGCTTGGCAAATACAGGAAATGTTGAGTAACTATCTTTTCAGGAGATCAGGAGAACTTCCTGCTGCTCCCTCTTGGCCCCTTCCAGGCAAAATTAACTTTCTCAGCTTCTGAATTTTGTTGTTAAGCATGTGTATAATGTCACTAATACAAGGTGGCTATGTGTTTTGTGGGACCAATGATTATAGCAGATTCTCAAAATACCATCCCACCATTTAAAATACTGATGTATTGGAACCCACTGCTGCTACCTTGACTACTTGAGATAGATATAAGGAGTTCAGGATACTTCAAAAATAACCAGATAAATATCAGTTGCTGTATATGATACTGCCTGGAGCAAGTCTATAGGAATCCCATGAGGGAGGATCAATTTGAATAAACAAATTTCCATAGGGTTGCAGGCCATTTCTTTGTATTTCTTTACATTTCAAACAGAATTTGAACTATTGTGAAGAAACTCTCTAGTTTATAAAGTACCCGTTGCATTGAAGGGAGTTTTTCACCTGTTGACTTTTCAAATTACTTGCATGTAACTTCAAATGGGGGAAATCTTAGAGTAATAGAGATAGAGTAACTGAAAAATGCTAGAATAATTTTCATATATGTTTACCTCTCTATCTCTTCTAACTTCTGCCCAGTTCTACGCACCTTTATAAAAATGGATGAGAATGCCTGGGATGAGTGGAGTAACTCTCTGGAGTTAGGTTTTTCAATGCTTTGTTAGAGGCTAGAAATGTTCTTTTCATACTATAGAAAACCTGTTTTCCCTTTTTCCATGAGATGAAGGCATCATTAAAATCATGAAGTATTAAGCATGTTCAGAATGGTACAATAGATCATGACTAATCAGTATGAGCTCTGTATCACCTATCATCCTGACTTTATTGGTTATGTGTAAATTTTTGTGAATTTTCAGATTTGCTTCTATTCCCATGGTAGTTCAATATTAATAAGTATGTGCCATTATTCTAAAATTTTAGAAATTAATTTCTAAAATAGTTTCCATGAAAATAAATACAGGTCATGATATATTTAAAAAGCAATAATTAAAAAATTACTTTTTTCTAAATCATCGAATGTCATTTCTTTTGCACGTGAATGGCTATATCTCATTAATGGCTTCTGTGGTGTAACTCTATAATTAATATTTATATATTAACTACAGTATCTATTCTTATGAAAAAAGAATTGTGTAGTATAAAATTGAATGTTTTAAAGTATTCAAGTAAACCAAAAATATTTCCTCAAAAATGTGTTGAAAGGATCTAACAATCCAGAATGTGATTTTAATTAATGTCCAAGTAACTAAAAATGTATTTGGTTCATAAAGAAAACATATTGACATCTAATTATGGATCATAGAATTTGGTGCAGCAAAACTGTAGTGCATCTGTTCAGTGAAAACATAATCATGGAGCATATGAAATGGCACAATATATAATAAAAAATTGAAATAATGCACAAATAAGACCATTAAAAATCACAGTGTCAAACCAAATAGAGTTGGAATTTAGCAAGAGATGATTGGTAGTTCTAGATTTACTGATAGCAGACATTGTCAAATTCATACAAAGCTCCCTCACTATGCTAATTTTAATGGTAGTGTCACAGAATATTCTTTCAATGAAATTCAAATTTTTAAAGTAGAAGGGAGAATTTGGCACTATTAGCCCACTTTCATATTTTCAGCCTTGTGCAATATGTATAGATTGAACTAAGGATTAGCTATTGATAATTCAATTTTTAAAGATTAATGATGACAAAGACTAACAAATGCCAATAATGTTAACTTTGTCTTTATAATATCACTGGCTCAACCTCTTTTTTTCTGTACTTGTTAATTTAGCTCAGGCCCTCCACTCCCTCCGACCTGGGACTTCAATAGTTTCCAAAATAGCCTGCTAACTAGTTCACTTGGTTCACAGTGGATTCTATAACTTACAGCAGTGGTTCTCAGGCTTGAGCTTGTCTGGGAAGCACCTGGAGGGCTTGTTACTGCACAGAATGTTGGGCTCACAGAGGTTCTAACTCTGCTGGCCTGGAAAGAGACCTGAGAGAACATTTCTAATGAGTTCCCAGGTCCAGAGATCACATTTTGAGAACCATGGGCTGTGTCTCACCCTAACACTCTCATTGTCATAACTCTTTATTGGCTTCCCAGCTTCTTAAGAATTAAGCTGAATTTAGCAAAGTATTTAGAAATTGCTATCCTGTCCTCACATCCCCAAATCTGTCTTCTTTGTTTATTTCCCAGGTGACTCTTTCTGGGTACTTGCCACTTGCTTAGCACATAGAATAACTAACTCACTATTTTCTGTATTTGCCCAGTTTTCTACCTTCATGCCTTTTTTTGTTATTTTAATCTATCCAGAAAGTCCTTCTTTACATTTCAATTATTCGCTTTCTGGGGGTAAATGTTTCCTTCCCTATGAAGCATCCCCAATTCTCTCTTATTTACACAGGTCACAAGTAATATCTCATTGCTCCAAACCCTTTCTGCATTTTGTTCATCTTGCATTTAATTTCTGCTTTTTCTACCTTTAATTATTCCCACTTGAATTCATGTCTAAATTCTTCTTCTGTAAGACACATCAGAGCACCCCTTGAGTTTTATCATCTTCTCTAGCACAATGTCTTACAAAGAGAAGTTGTTCATATCTATGTGTGGATTTCTGTTGTGTATATCATCACTATGAAAATGACAATGGGAAAAATAATAATATCAAGACCAAAACATATCTATCGCAGTCTTTCTGTGTGGCTTGGCCTGATTCTAGCTTCATGCATATTATTTCATTTAACTTCTTCACTATCCTTATGAGATATTTCATTCCCATTTTATAGGTTAAGAAACTGAGGCACCAATAAGTTATGTAACTTGTCTACAGTCACCAGCCAGGAGTGCCCTGGTTGGGATATGACACCATGTAGTAAGTCTCAACAGTTTAGTCTCCTAATTCCTGAGATACTGTAGCTTCCAGTGTCATAAACATGAAGATGCTTGAAACTTTGGCAAAAAGTGGAAGAATACATCTATAAAACCTTACCTGTGGGTTATAAAACTGACTAAACAATGATGACCACTAACTGATATTCAATAGTAGAGTGCCCTAAACATTCTTCCAGTTGTGCTTCTTGATTCATTCCACTTACATGGTCTTTTATGTATACGACACAATCACAAGAAACCCCAGTACCCACTGTCTCGTTTCCATGACAGCATGGTGATGCATGCTTCTTGAAGAATGGACTCCGAGCTCCCTGCATCAGGACTACTTTGTGGGCTCAGGAAAATATATAGAGTCTCAGAATTAACCCTACTGAACTAAATCTGCATTTCCCCTCCCCCAGTTCCCTGATGGTTCTCATGCGTGCTTGTATTTCTTTCTTTACTTTTATTTGTTTATTTTGAGACAGTCTCACTATGTTGCCCTTGGTAGAGTGCCATGGCGTTACAGCTCACAGAAGCTATGATCAGGCCAAGCCAACCTTAAACTCTTGGGCTTAAGCAATTCTCTTGCCTTAGCCTCCCAGGTATCTGGGACTACAGGCACCCGCCACAATGCCCAGGTATTTTTTTAGAGATGGGGTCTCGCTTTGGCTCAGGCTGATCCCAAACTCCTGAGCTCAGGCAATCCACCTGCCTCGGCCTCCCAGAGTGCTAGGATTATAGGTGTATGCCACCATGCCCAGCAGCACACTTGTATTTCAATATAATCTCTCTCCAGATCATCCAACCAGTAAACGTTCTTTATCAGCAGGATTCTTTTAGTATGCATGGAATGGGGAGTGTGGAATGAGATTCTAGCCAGTAATAGCCCTGAGTTAGGATACAGGATGACTGTGAAGGCACAAAGCACCAAGGAGAGATATGATTGGGTTACCAGGGCTTCTTTGAAAAATGATGGTAACTATTTAGAAAGCTACTGTGGGCTATTTTAATCAAGTAATTGTGATACATTTGTGTAATTGTGATATAGAACCCAGCTCTATATGTATCACAATTACACAATTGTGTTTCTAAAGGGTAATAAAACAAGATGAACACTTCTTCTGTCTTCAGAGTTGAATTAAATGATAGTTAAAGTTTCTTAAATCATATATAAACATAACATGTATTATATACTTTATCCAACTCTAATGTATCAATCCAGTTTAGATAAAACTGTAGACACATTCCATTTAAGTGACAAGTGTTAAAAATAAGGAAGAATTTTCATTAAAACTACATTTCCCTTGTTATACCAAAATATAACAAATATACTTGTGTTTACTGTATCATTTGTCCTCATATTAATTTTTATGCTTTGGAGCCCAAAGGGCTATAATTCGATTCATCACCATTGTAATTATTTCTCCTTTTTTGATAATTTTCTTAACCACCACTTATTGTCATGGGTCAATACATTTAAAAATACGTACAAAATATAAAATACAAGGGTAAAAGTGATAATTAACTGAGAAATTCTCCAGAGCACATTCGTCCTTATGTGCATTGGTAATGAACTGTTCCAACACTGTCTGCAGTCAGAGAAGGGCTTCCGAGACGGGTCTGGGCTCCCTACTGGGCGGGTGTTTCTCTGGTCAGTAGGTTTGCACACTATGAGTTTTCTAATAACTCATTCAGAAGGCTTGCTGGATACCATTGGGCCTTCCGTAACTTAGGTGACCAAGTACCTGGGCATAAGGGTGTCGTGCAGGTAAGATGCAAATATCAGCATTCTAATATTCTTTTAAGAAAAAAAAAATAACATTAGAAACAAACACAATTTCCAGAACTCTAAAACCAAAATAAATAAATCCTTGTTCTTGGGGCCCTTGGAAATCCAGCACCATTCTTTGGAGCACTGGTTTGGAACAGCAGTGGAATACACGGGAGAGTTCACGGATGAGAAGAAAATTTTGGATCATTGACGCTTCAGGGGATTGGAGGTTTATTAGGTACCCTCCCCACCCACCCACACACAAAACAAACAAACAAAAAACAAAATAAAAAAACTCTAGGGGATTAGAAGGGGAAAATCTGTATGGAGAAATTTGGAAACGTGACAGATGACTGGTTGGCACTCCCATATCTTTGTCCTCTAAACTGGTATTTCCATAGGCCACTAAATCTCACAGTCAGGAAGCTTTAGGTCATATAATAGGTGACTTCCCATACACGAAAACGGAACAAAACAGTATAATGTCCTCAGGTTGATTGTTTAGTCTCTATTTTTCTGGTCTGTAGTCACAAGCCCTCACCCATCACATGTGTCATTCTGAAGTGTTTACCCTGGACTTTGAAGTGCTTACAGTCTTTTCAATATCTTCATTTACTATATCAGATAGATAACATGAGCAAGAATAAAAAAATTAAGTCCGTGTTCCTGACTTCAGGACAAATCTCTTCTTAAGCATCCTCTGTGCATAAGAATCTGAATTAATCTTGAAGAGTTCCATGTTGAGGGAGTTAAAAACCATTTTCCTTCTGAAACTTATTTCATTGTGTAACAACTCACTTTTCTGTGCAGACATCCTTCTTCAGATCTAATCTAAACCCTCTCTACTGCATTTTATTCTTCTCCTTTTGTTCTGGCTTCAGCAGTCAGAGGAACAGATGGCCATCTTCTGTCAGTACTTTGAAGACTGTTTTTAAGAAACATTATGCCTCCATCAGGTCTTACTTGTTATGCAAAAGTCCTACTCAGGACAGAAGCTAGGACAGTCTCTGAAGTCAGCAGGTTAAGTCTTGTCCTCACTTTTAGTCACAAATATCTTCAGTTTTTCTGCTTTTCTCATCCATAGCAAACAAACTTCTAATGTGTAACTGCTAACCTTATTCACACTGAGGTATAAATGACTGCTACAGTGTAAAATGTAAGCCACAGGGGTGGCGGAGAGGTTCTTAATTTTAACAAGGGGCATTTTTCCTTACATTTAGGTTTCAATTATATAATAAATTATGATATCTACTTTATAGTTATAATATCCATAATTTATGATCTAATTTATGGTTACTATTTCTACAAAACAGACAAAGGAACTTGAGGAAATCACCATCAACATCACTAAAACCATTCTGTGTAGGTCACTGGATAAAATGCTCAATGTACCTGCCCTGGCACCCTCAGTTGTCATTCCTTCAACAAATAATCATTGAGCCAACATTTTAATCTCACAGCACACTTGAACCTGTAGTTAAACGTCTGCGGCACACGTAAATTACGTTGATCAACCAAAAAAGAGTAAAACAAAGAATATGGTTACTGTGTCTTGACCTTCTTTTGAGAATAATTTATTCATGATCTTTGAAAATTTTCCCAGCACACCTACAATCCTTTCATGGCACACCAACGTGCTGCTGCGCACCATTTGAAAATCACTGACCTAGCTCCTAGGGCACTGGGAATCCAGCCGTGAGTGAGACACCATCATATAGAGCTTACATGCTTTGGGGGGTAGAAGCTACCCAGCTTTGGGGTACAAAACTACCCAGCAAGAACAAGGGAATGCCAGGTGTGCGAAATGCTGATATGAGAAGTAAAATAGGGTGGGACGGTAAGAGAGTGAGAGCCTGGCTATTATAGGTTTGGGAAATAGGAAAGGCTTTCCTGGAGAGGTTGACACCTGAATTAAGATCTGAAAAATAACACACACTCAGCCCCAAGCAAAGAGAGAGTAATGTTCCAGAGAGAAGTAAGAGGAAGCGCACAGCCTGGCAGGTGCGGGGAAGTTGGCATGCGAGGGGCTGGCCTCACGACTACAGGACTCTAGACAAGGAGGGTGGAGAGACAGGGAGGAAGGGGGTCACACGGGGCCCATGGTCCTAAGTTTCGGCCCAGGGCAGAAATTTTAGATACTGCCCTGAGTGGGAAGCCCTGGAAGCTGGATCCTATTTACCTCAAAAATCTCTTCATGTCTACTCCTGTGTGTTACAGCAGGATTGGAAGCAGGAAGAGCAGTCAAGATGCTGAGTGTTCCAGGTCCAAGGAAGTGGCAACTCTGGATAAGGGGGATAGTGGCTGAAACACAGAGAAGGATTTCTTCAAGAAGGTTGATGGGACTTGTTGATGGATTGAATGTGAAACTTGGGTGAAAGAGGACAGTGAAGGTTAATGCCCGAGCTTAAGGCTTGACTAACCCATGGCAATGGAGTCTTTATTATTAAGGAGAAACATTAAAGAGTAACATGTCCAGAGACCACACGGAGGTTTTATAACATAATGTCCTATAGCAGTTAGGGTCACAGACTTTGAAGTTAGACATTCTTAAATCAAAGTACTGGCTTAGGCACATTTCAACCCTATGCTCTTGAGCATAAATAAAGATCAACATAAGCAACAGATTGTGAAAATAAAAACAAATAAACAATCAGAAATAGCACTTGGTATAGTGCCTGAGACTTCAGTGTTAATATCTAAATTAAAAATTAGAATTTGAAATTTATTTTTTTCCATTTTCCAAATTTTAATGCTCTTGGTTTATATCTGATATTACTACTCAAAACCATCATCCCTCATTTTAGAGTTTAAAAATTATAAAATGATAATGTTATTATTTAACAAATTCTTTATATTGAATATATATGCAGTGTTTTAACCATAGTATGGTCAGACCTTGGTTTTTTGCACTTTGCTTTATTAAACCTCACAGATACTGTTTTTTCTTTTTTTTTTTTTTAAACAA
The DNA here is from genome assembly GCA_963573935.1 of Arctocebus calabarensis. Lineage (NCBI taxonomy): Eukaryota > Metazoa > Chordata > Mammalia > Primates > Lorisidae > Arctocebus > Arctocebus calabarensis. Next base: position 16,338 of record CAUYON010038610.1, read on the forward strand.
ATTGAATATCTGTGGCAACTCTGCATTGAGCAAGGCTATTAGCACCACTTTCCCAACAGCATGTCTCACTTTATACATCTATGTCACATTTTGGAAATTATTCTCACAATATTTTATTTTTTCATTATTATTATAATAAGGTCATCTATGATCAGTGATCTTTGATTCTGCTGTTGAAGTTCTGGGGCAGCACCAAACATATACATATCATACAGGAAATTTATAAATGTATGTTCTGACCGCTGCACTGGCCGCCCATTCCCTTCTCTCTTTCCTTCTCCTCGGGCCTGACTCTCTTCCCTAAGACACAATACTAATATTAGGAAATTAAAAACCCTACAGTGGCCTCTAAATGTTCAAGTAAAAAGAACAGTCACTTGTCTCTGATTTTAAATCAAAATCTAGAAATGATTAAGCTTAGTGAAAAGTGCATACTAAAATCCAAGACCGGCCCAAAGCTAAGTTTCTTGAACCCAGTTAGCCGAGTTGCGAAAGCAAAGGGAATGGTTTGAATGAAGTTCTCATTTCAATTCCAGTGAACACACTAATGATAAGAAAGTGAAACAGCCTTATTGCTGACACGGAAAAGTTTTAGGGGTCTGCATAGAAGATTAAACCAGCTGCAATGTGGCATATGGCCCTAAACCACAGCCTAACCCATAGGAAGGTCCAAACTCAACTGAATTCTGTGTAGGCAGAGAGAGGTGAGGAAGCTGCAGAGGAAAAGTTGATTCATGTGGTTTGGGAAAGAAGAAGCCATCTCCATATAATAAAAGTAGAAGGTACAGCAAGTTATCCATAAGATCTGGCGAAGATAATTGATAAAAGTGGTTACACTAAACAACATATTTTCAGTGTAGATGAAACAGCCTTATGTTGAAAGAAGAAGCCCTTTACGACTTTCACAGCTAGAGAGAAGAAGTCAGCGTCTGACTTCAAAGCTTCAAAGGACAGGCTGAAGCCAACACTCATTCATCACGTGCACAATTTGGGGGTGTTCAACAATTTAACTAAGTTTACTCTTTCTGTGTTCTATAAACAGAATAACAAAACCTGTGTACAGCATGGTTTATTGAACATTTTAAGCCCAATGTTGAGAAGAAAAAGATTCCTTTCAAAATATTGCTGCTTATTGACAAGACACCTGATCCCCCAACAGATCTGGTGGAAATATACAAGGAAGTTAATATTTTCACATCTGTGATCACAACATCCGTTCTGCAGCCCTAAGACCAGGGAGTAATTTTTGAGGCATATTTTATAAGGTTGCAGCTGCCAGAGACAGTGATTTCTAAGATGGGATAAAGAAAAAGTAAATTGAAAGCCTGGAAAGGATTCCACTTTCTACATATAACATAAATGTGATTCATGCAAAGAGGTCAAAATATCAACATAACAGGAATTTGAAACAAGATTATTTTGGGGATTTAGTCTTCAGTGGAGGATGTAACTTCAGATGTGGTAGAAACAGAGAAAGAGCTAATCAGTAGAACCTGAAGACATGACTAAATTGCTGCAATCTCATGATAATAATTGGACAAATGAGGAGTTGCTTCTTATAAATGAAGAACAAAGAAGGTGATTTCTTAAGCTGGAAGCTACTCCTGGTGAAGATGCTGTGAACCCTGCTTATAAGACAGCAAAATACCTAGAATAGGGCAGTGCCTGTGGCTCATCAAGTAGGGTGCTGGCCCCATAAACCGAAGGTGGCGGGTTCACACGCGGCCTCGGCCAAACTGCAAAACAGAAAAATAGAGTGGGCATTGTGGCGGGCTCCTATAGTTCCAGCTACTTGGGAGGCTAAGGCAAGAGAACTACCTAAGCCCAGGAGTTGGAGGTTGCTGTGAGCGGTGTGAGGCCATGGCACTCTACCGAGGTTGATAAAGTGGGACTCTGTCTGTACAAAACAACAACAACAAAAAAAATACCTAGAATATCACATAAACTTAGTTCAGAGAGCCCTGGCAAATTTGGGGGGATTGATTCTGATTTTGAAAGACGTTCTACTATAGGTGAAATGCCATCAAGTAGCAACATGTGCTATAGAGAAACCATTTGTGAAAGCAAGATTCAGTCAATATTGCACACTTCTCTGGTGCCTCGTTCTAAGAAATTGCCATCGCCACCCCAAGTTAGCAGCAAGGCCCTCCAGTCATGACTTACTTAAGTCTGAGAGGATCATCAGCATTTTTTTAGTGATAAAGTATTTTAATTATGTACATCGTTTTTTAGATGTAATGTTATTGTACACTTAATAAACTATTAGCGTAGTATCACTTTTAATAGACTATTAGTGTAGCTTCACTTTTATATGCCCTGGGAAACTGAAAATTTACATGACTCACTTTAGTGCTAAATTTTCTTTACTGCAGAGGTCTGGAACTGGACCTACAATATGTCCAAGGTGGGCCTGTAATATGTGGCTTCCTATTGGTCAATTTGTCTACTAAGACTCAGTGATATTTACACTATTTTCAGTATAAGCTTTGTTCATTTTTACATCTTTAGCATCCTATGTAGTTTTCCTAATAAGGACTAAGAACTGGCAATTACCCACTTTCTTCATTTTTTTTTATACTTTATTTAAAATATTCATGCTATTTTCTGATCTTTAATGAACATAATTGTTCTGTATTTGATTTGGTGTTTCTAATCAAACTTAATTCATAAGTATCTTTTGTAATTTTCTAGATTTCTAATAAAAATGGCAGTCTAAATTCTGGACTTACAACTATGGTGAATTTCTTGAGGGGAATATAGTAAGATGAATTAGAAATAAGATTTTTTTTTCAGTTATGAAGGATTTAACAAATTTCTCTCTTTTTTAGGACACATATTATGAGAAGTGGAATAGCATACTTGCAAAGGACAGAGCTTGATATAACACTAAGATACTTTTAAAATTATCACTCGTAGCAACAAAATTCTTGTAGATAACAAATCTGTTTAAGTTTTGGACACCTATAATTGATATGTGCTATTCATTGGCAATATTCTGTGGTGTTACATCAGCTAACTTGGACTTTCTAGATACATAAAGAAGAAAAGATCTTTTCCACCAATTAGAAGGATGCAAATCTTTAAAGACAAATGGATGGTGATCTTGTATTTTGTATCAAAGTTGCTCTTTTTTTCAAATTTACTAATGAGAATACTGATAAGGAAGAACCAATAAAGAGAGAAAAATCCTATGTACCTTTTCCTCCTAAATAACCATGCCCTTAAACTTGGCGCATTAATTTCTACCATGGCAGAGGCATCCATGGTGCCATACTTTGTAAGAGGAGACTTTGCATTCAACACATTTTACTCATTCACATTTAACTCATTCAGTGTGATGAACTTATCAATAGGAATGATCCTACTATAGAAATATCCATACTTTGATACTTCATGAGTATGCCTTTATGTTGAGGTAGAAAGTGATTTTGGTGGGCTAATATGAAAATTTCTGAATGAAAGTAGAAAAGGCAAAATCCCCAAATAAGCAAGAGGTATTTGTGGTTAAAAGTGTTATAAGGTGTATAATTCTGAGTATAGAAATAATTTTATATTTGCTTCAGAGAGACACTATTTATCTCTGTTGGCCAACATACTTTGAAGCAACTATTTGGTTTTAATGGATATATATCTTGCCACTCTGCCATCAGTAATTTGAACAGCTTGAAATACTGTATGTCATCGTACATTGCTTTCTTGCTGTAGCAGACACAATCACTGGATTGTTTTTCATTGATTTAAAAACATTGACTTGCTGAAGTATGAGCCTGTGTGCAGTCATAATTCTTGCCTTTTCTTCCTCGGCAAAGCCTGTGATAATTCTTTGAGTTTTAAGCAGGTGTCATGCATCAGATCCAAGTGCTTAATAAATGCACCAGAAGTATATTTTCTTTAAAGGCTTGTGTTTATCCCATTTTCATTTATCTTGTGAAATATCTTCAAATGCTTTTCTAAAATCCTGGGAAAGAGCAGGTTAGCATTTCCACTTGGCAAGCGGAACTATAAGAGTAAGGCTCCCTGTCTAATATGACCTTAACCAACACTAGTGATTCCCAGCCTGTGTGCCAAGGGCCCTTGAGGAGTAAAGAAGTGATTGGATAGGGCCCATCAGTCCATATGGGCACCAAACATTTTCTTTTTTGTCATCGGAATAAATATGTCTAAGATAAAAACATACTGTGTTTCTTTTTGAATGCGTACTATGTATAAATGTGGCTGTGATCAATAAAATACACATACGTGTAGAAGTGATCCTAAGTTCATGGTGCCTTTTTGTTAATTTACATGTTCTCAATTAAGAACTTGTCTAAGTGGATTATCTGTACTTTTCGCATTGTACCTGAAAATGTTCAATGCATTACATTTTAAGAAAATATAATGTTACTGACCACAGATATTGCACTGAAATCAAACTGCAACTGCAATAAATTTTGTTATCCTAATATAATGAGCTGGTTACCAATAATTTCACATTCATTTTGATCGTCGTATATAATAAATTAATATTAATATAACTAACAATAACCATAACACTATTATGTTAACTACAGGCAGCCATTTAGTATTTACACCGACCTTATGAAGTAATTGTTATTCTCATTTCACTAAGAGGGAACCAAGAGTCAGAGAATTCAAGAACACTGTGTTATCACCCACATTTAGCTACTCACTGATCTGGACTTTAAATTCCAGCTGGGCCATCTGACTCCCAGCCACATACGCTCTTGACTCCATTATATTGCAGACCAGTCAGACATTCAAGTTGTACTTAGCAATGTGCTTGGTAGTAGAGGGCATTGATTCATTCAAGGGATATGACTGGGTCTCCCTCATAGTATGTTGATCCTAGTCAATTATGATTTTTCAAGAATATTTATTCTAGAAAGACTTGTTTCAAAGAGGGCAATTACAACACCTACCCCTTACTCCTGAGCCAGCCACCATTTACTAGACATGTTCAATTTGGACCTACCATTTTAATTATCAAGAGAGTCCAAGGAAAGCCAAGCAATGACCTGGAAATTTAAAAGAGTGTGGAAGATAAGGGGGAACGAGCTACATGCAGAGTGTGGACTTTGTAAGTAAAAGGTCTGGGGCATTATCAATTAGGGCCCCGTAATTTCCCTGGTGAACTAGGTGCAGACCTCACTCACTCCCTCTCTTCTACATCCTTCTTCTCATTATTCTCCCTTCCACTGTGGAAAATCCTACTGTTTGTTTACAATCCAGAGTTTTAAAGAGGCTGAACTAAAATTGGCTGCTTCTGGGACATCCCTGCCAATGGATAGGATCCAAATTGGCTCTGCCATGAAGAGGCAGCTATGCCCACATAAGGATATCTTGGCTTAGTGCTTCTGTCGTCTCAGTGCCAGGCAGACAATAATCCAGGAGTGGGAAAATACAGCCGGGGCAAATGTTTGTACCTCGTGTGGTCAGCTGGTTGAAGCACTGGGCTGAAGGAAAGGCTGTTTGGACGTTATGTTTAGTTCCTCGTGGGAAACACTTAATAGTGTTGAACACTTACACCCTTACTCCCCAACTAAATTTGGACAAGGACCACAGTGGGTACACTTCCTGTCCACCCAGGGATGTTTTTTAAACTATTTCAGTTTATTTCTTCCAGTTTTTACTGTACTGGCGAAAGCTTTCTTTTCTGATATGAGAACAAGGGAATAACTCTCTTCTTTAGCCCCACTCACAATACAGTCAAGTTCTGAAGGAAGAAGGATCCTCTTATTTCCAGAAGAATGGCCTCCCTCGAGGTGTCTCTCATGGGCTAACACGTTACCTGAAGATGGGAAGACAGGGTGTGTGTACGAAAATCACATGGAGAAAGCATATGTGTAAAACACAGACATATATACAGTATTTATGTAAAGATGTCTTTATCTAGACATTTCAGCATAGCTCCTAGTTAAGCCACAACTTTTATAACAGGAAAGCAAATCAGATTTGACTACATTGGCTGTTTAAGTGAAGGAGCCACACAGATGGGCCAGAAGCACAGACAAATTGCTTTTGGCTCTGCTTTCCTTTAAAACAACATCAGATATTTTTAGTTTCCTTTTCTTTATGCGTTGTGCATGTTTCTGCCTCATACAGAGAGGCAATGCACATTGTCTCCATCAGTTCTGCTTCCCTCTGCTAGAGGCCTATTTGGTATTTCATGGACCTTTGCGTTCTGACAGCTGAAGGTATCACGGGAGAGTCTGATGTTCAGGTGCAGGCAATGGGCAAGTAGAAATAACTTAATGCCAAGGAAATAGTTCTTATTAGTAGTAGAAAAGAAAAAGTTACATTTTGGACTTCACGGTGGAGGACTATTTGTGGTTAAATACGCAAAGTAAATTTCTAAGCTGGATGGCATTATATAAACTTTAGTTTCAAGAATTCAACACAGTGTTTTCTGTGACAGACCCTGTGTTAATGGGATGAACTTATTTTTTTTTCATTAAAAATAATTGTATAAAGCCCACATAGACCTTTCAAACGCTGACCTCTCTGTTCTCATGATCAATCTTAAACTTTCAAGTAAATGGCGATAGCTGCTATTTTCACATTCAGTTTCCTTGTGATCATACCGTGTCAGGTTGGAAAGAATTAAATATTGTACAGTTTCCATTAAGTATTCCTGCAGGCTCTCTAACTTTGTGAAATAATTATTATTACTCCCATTTTACTAAGAGGAAATCAAGACTCAGACAAGTCAATATCTCAGAGGAGTAGGGTGCCGGCCCCATATGCCGGAGTGGCAGGTTCAAACCCAGCCTCGGCCAAAAACTGCAAAAAACAAAACAAAACAAAACAAAATATTACCTAAGCACCCACTGTTAACTAGTAAATGATGTGGCTTTAAATCCCAGCAGACATTTTCATTATCCTCCAAACCCGGTCTATGGGCGAGAAATTAAAAACCGATGACTCAAGCAGTGCTACAATTTCTTTAAAAGTTAATTATAGAGCTGCACAAATGACCAACCACATAATTTCACTTCCAGGTATCTACCCAAGATTGTTGTTCCTATTTAGACTAATCTACCGGAGTGTATAGCTGCTTTATGCATTATAGCCCCAAACTGGAGACCATACCAACACCCACCAGCTGGTAGATGGGTAAGGAGAATGTGGTATATCTATACAGTGGGAAACCATTCAGTCATTTGTAACTTTTACACAAACTACTCATATAGGACATGACAGAATAACCTCAAAAACATTATCCTGAGTGACAGAAGCTACGTATTCCTATAGCTTTCTATCCATATCATTCTAATTTTGCATGTTGTCGTTTCAGGGAAATCGGGTGCATGTGTGACAGCAAACTTCCATACAAGTATTCCTGTCCTTATAGAATTTTTCTGCTTCTTGAATGTGCTAAATTTATACTCTGCCCCAGGAAGTTTTTTTTTAACATTTCAGATTGATAGAAGGGTACATACAATTGGATTACATTATTTGCCTTTTTTTGGTCAGGAATTTTTTTTTTTTGCACAAAGTATAATCTCTCCTTGGAATATTCTTGCCCAACAAGTTTCCGTAGGCTTGTCTCTCTCTGGCTTTGTAAGAAGATAACCAGTTCCCACAATACTGTTTGAACCTCTGTGAATTTCTTTTGTAGCATTTAACCCAATTATGAGTTAGTTTCATTAATGCAGGTGTGTATACATGCTTGTATGTACCTATAGTTAATATCTTTCCAAATAAAATGTAAGCTCCATAATTGGATATATCTCACTGCCCGCTGCAATGTGGATATTTTGTGATGAGTAATTGTATGAATGAATAGAAGCATTTCGTGTATTAAGCCATCTTAAGTTAGAAAAATACTGAATAGTTCAGGTGGGTCTGTTTTCCACTTTTCTTCAAGGATTTTTACAGTCATTAATGGGTTTGTCCTGTCTAGTACCTACTAGTGTTCCTGGGACTATTTTCTAATTTACCTGATATTCTGAAGATCCCTGAGCATGGGTGTAAGATTTGACTGGCAGAGGGTTCCCAGTATTTGTGAAGGGCAGTACGAATTTCTAGGACCTGTTAAAATTTTAAATGATCCGGGGAGCCATAAGGCTAGAGTTTTTTTTTTGATACCTTTTCAAGCCCTTTTATAAACCTGTTTTTATAATTTAATCACACCTTCCAATGTGTAAAACATAATACAGAACTAACACATTGTTGAAAAGGCCTAAATAATGAGACTTCCCCCAAACCTTATCTTCCTCTCAGGGAGTAGCTTACATTCTGGAAAAATCTAGCTCATAACATAATGTGACAAAATAATGTACAATAGTTTTAATAGCTACCATGAATACATTAAACATAGGGTTTCTTCAATAATTACTAATTTTTACATTTTTCACTACTAATTACAGTATTAAATTGTTCACTCCTTAATTTGTTCTGTCATAAGTTTTTATTTATTCCCAACTGAATGGCGATAGAGTTGGGACTTTTTCACTTTTCCCATTAACTTGCCATCATTGATATAAAGCTGCCATGTGCTGTAATGGTTTATTATTGTATTATTCTGGTAACTTAATTTTCCTGTGATGATTGCCTTAATTTAGACATTCCGGATATAAAACAGTTTCAAAGCATGTTTTAAATTCGTATCAAGGCTGTTTTATATAATTCCAACGCCATTTTGATAACTGCTGGCTAGAATTGCCAAACCTTTCCAGGCTATGGGTTTGCTCTAGGATAACTTCTCCAACAGGGTATAGTATGGACACACCAGACAGTCACCATGTGAAGAATCAAAAGAGCTCCAGGAAACAATTGGTGTAATGAAATGAATGGAATGAGGATCTACTTACTACATAAGGAGTATAAACATGTTTTTTTTTTTTTAATTTTAAAGGTGGGTATGTATTTTTTTTTATTTTATTGAATCATAGCTGCTCACATTAGTGTAATCAAGGGGTACAATGTGCTAGTTTCATATATAATCTGAAGTGTTTTCATCAAACTCTTTAATATGTCCTTCATGACATTTTCTCAGTTATTATATGAAGACATTTGTATTTTGCATTTAGTAAGATTCGCCTGTACCCTTCTAAGATGCACCATAGGTGTGGCCCCACCAATTACCCTGCCTTCACTGCAACCTCCTCCCTCCCTCCTTTCCCATATTCTTGTGCTATAGTTGCATTATAGCCTTCATATGAAACCTTTAAATTAGCTTCATAGTAGGGCTCAGTACACTGGATACTTTTTCTTCCATTTTTGAGATACTTTGCTAAGAAGAATATGTTCCAGCTCCATGTAAATGTGAAAGAGAGGAAGTCTCCATCTTTCTTTAAGGCTGCATAGTATTCCATGGTATACATGTACCACAATTTATTAATACATTTGTTGGTCGATGGGCACTTGGGCTTCTTCCATGACTTAGCAATTATGAATTGGGCTGCAATAAACATTCTGGTACAGACGTCTTTGTTATAATGTGACTTTTGGTCTTCTGGATATATACCTAGTAAAGGAATTATAGGATGGTATAGCAGATCTATTTTTAGATCTCTAAGTTTTCTCTAAACATCCTTCCTAAAGGAATATATTAGTTTGCATTCCCACCAGCAATGTAGAAGTGTTCCCTTTTCTCTGCATCTATGCCAGCATCTCTGGTTTTGGGATTTTGTTATGTGGGCTAATCTTACTGGAGTTAGATGATATCTCAAGTTAGTTTTGATTTGCACTTCTCTGATGATTAAGGATGATAAGCATTTTTTCATGTGCTTGTAGGCTGTGTGCCTGTCTTCTTTAGAGAAGTTACTCTTCAAGTCCTTTGCCCACCCTGCAATGGGATCACTTGTTCTTTTCTTGCTAATACGTTGACGTGAAGCCATCTCATCCCAGGCTTTTCTTTTTAGGGAGATTTTTTATAGTTGATGCTATTTCAGAACTTGATGTAGACCTGTTCAAAGTTTCCACTGCATTCTAGCTAAGTCTTGGTACGTGGCATGCTTCCAAGAATTGGTCAAATACCTTCAGATTTTCATATTTCTAAGAGTAAAGTTTCTTGTAATATTCATTAAGGATTTTTTAAATTTCTGAGGGGCCTGTTGTTATTTCATCTTTACCATTTCTGATTGATGAAATTAGAGATTTTACTCTTTTTTTTCCTGATTAGGTTCACCAAAAGTTTATCTATTTTATTGATTTTTTTCAAAAACCGCCTTTTTGATTTATTGATCTGTTGTATAATTCTTTTGTTTTCAATTTCATTTAATTCTGCTCTAATTTTGGTTATTTCTTCTACTGGTTTGGGGTTGGAATGTTCTTCCTTCTCCAGTTAAGATGTCCCATTAAGTGGTCAACTTCCTCTCTTTCCATTTTCTTGAGGAAGGCTTGCAGTGCTATAAATTTCCCTTTTAGGACTGCCTTTGCAGAATCCCAGAGGTTCTGATAATTCCTGTCTTCATTGTTATTTTGCTTCAAAAATTTGGTGATTTTCTTCTTTTATTTATTTATTTATTTATTTATTTTCTTTTTATTTTTATTAAATCTTAATTGTGTACATTGGTGCAATTGTGAGGCACAATGTGCTGACATTATATACAATCTGAAATATTTTCATTGAACTATTTAACATAACCTTCATGGCCTTTTAATCACTATATGAAGACATGTATATTCTACATTTAGTAATTTTCACTTGTACCCTTGTAAGATGCACCGTAAGTGTGATCCCACCAATCACCCTCCCTCCACCCAGCCTCCCCCCTCCCCTCCCCTCCCTTGCCCCTTTACCCATTTCTTGTGCTATAACTGGGTTTTCCCCTTCATATGAAAGCTATAGATTAGCTTCATAATAGGGCTGAGTACATTGGATACTTTTTCTTCCATTCTTGAGATACTTTGCTAAGAAGAATATGTTCCAGCTCCATCCATGTAAACGTGAAAGAGGTAAAGTCTCCATCTTTCTTTAAGGCTGCATAGTATTCCATGGT